>JASVER010000007.1:4932640-5082640 GCA_030449065.1 Oceanodroma leucorhoa | reverse complement strand
TGGAATGGAGGTAGATAAAGACAAGAGAGACTAAAGAAAATACGGGGATCCAGGTTTTTATGTGACATCATCACTATGATGTTTTGGTTGCCTATAGAAAAGGGAAATAATGTGGAGGGTTCCTGTGTAAATTACACTGCTACTCAAGATGTGTATGTAAGAAAGATATAAAGAAGTAGGTGCTGCCAGGTCTTCACTGAAATTTTACCACAGGAGAAAAATCATTTTGTTGTTATCATTCCTTTCATGAAGATGGGAACATCTAGATGGATTCTAGACCTATTCCAACTAAAACCACTGATAGTTCATTTAGTAACTGGAGAGGAAACATAACAGGAACTAGTATGTTTGGCTGTTATTTACTGATGACGGGAAGTTTACTGATCAGAATCAAAAAAGGTGCAGTCTGCTGGAATTTTGGTATTTCTTGCAAGACACTGTAGAAACTGCTGGCCAAATAGTAAGGAACGTTATCTGCAGTTTTGAAAGCCCAAGGCTTTTCTTTCAGATAAACACTTGTTACCTTGCCCCTGGGATCTAGTGTACGTAAAGCTAATAACTTTTCATTGCTCTTATTTTTTTTCTAGATCTGCTCTGCAGTAAGATGATTTTAGACTGGCCCATCTACATTTGTCTTACCATGGATTTCAGTTGGTCCAGTCAAAATAGAAAAATATGCTATCATAGTAGAAGGATGACCTAAGAAACTGAGGAAACAGCAACTTCTGGAGCATATAAAGTCTATCAGTCTGTAAGTTTTTAAGAYTGCTCTTCTTCTTTAATCATTTATCATACTTTGCCTACCTCTTAATCTTACCTCAGTCATTGACTTTACTTATTTGAGATTGGCTTTTCAGTTCTAAGAACCCACAGTCTCTGAAGGTTTTCTGCTATTCCCATGTTATGTCTCAATGTAGTATTAGGAAGACATAATTAATTTGTTTGTGAAACAATTACTATGGTGATGAGAATCACACCAAAAAAATCCACTGAGGCAATGAGTATTCCCTGTGTAGTGAGGAGCTAGATGGCAATGCTCAAGAAGGTCTGGAACTATATAATCACTAATGTTTTAATCCTTATTGAAGTAAGCCAACAACTTTCATAATGTGCACTGAAAGAGCCAGGGATCCTGAGGACATTTAATCATGTAATTGAAGATTGTGCCATAAAGATAGTAGTTTGGCTCAGGATTACACAAGCATCTTTTCTGTTGGCATTTCCTATCTGTGAATGTTTGACTTCTGCAATCCTTTACAGTAGATATTTAGTACTTAATGTAGATACAGAAATATAAATCCATGATGAGAGTGCAATTTGCATATATATATAACTGTGTAAAGKTAATCTAAGTATTTCACCAATTTTAGGCCAGCTGGATTCAATAAACCTTACTATAACCTTCTATTAGAGTTCCCAGGAAACCAATCCTATGGCCAAAGATAGCTATTAGATATAAGACTATATAGGTCTTACATTTTATTTATATATAAATATATGTATATAGCATATATGTAAGAAAATAAGATTCCTCTAGAATGTCAGGAGTAAGGACAATACCTTACTGCGTTGCAGTGAAGTGCTGAACTGGTGCTAAGTGGATATCCTGCAGTGCAGAATTTGGGCTGTGGGTTCTGTAGAATAAGATGAGCTGTAGTCTGATAAGGATGAAAATATCCTGAGGATGTAAAAATAATTATAAAATAGTATTGTTGTCACATATATAATTTATACAATTACAATTTAATCACAGCTATGATTTATTAATTTTGTAAGCTTTCAACCTATACATTTTTTGCTAAGATTTCTGCATTCATACTTTCTTATTGTTTTCTTTGAACAAAGACATAAAAATATTTGTTTCTCTCAGAAGTTAGTGAGAAGAGCTCACAAAGATTTTGTAAAAAGAAAAATAATTCAATCAAATTTTTCACATGTAACTTTTCAAAAGGGTCATAAAGAAGGCATTATTCACAGTAAGGCAAATAGATGTCAATTGTTTATACTGTTGCAGTAATGGATAATTGTTACAGAAGCTTCTTCCTACYTGAAGTAAACCCACCAAAAATATATTTAGATTCTACTGTACGGAAACCCATTTGAGCAGAAATTCCCATAACCCCCTGGCTATATTTCGAGTTATATTTCCAGTAAGGATGGCCTTTTTCSCATGTAAGCGTATATCCTGAGTGGGAATGTTCTTGCAGCTTGCAGTAGAATGCAGGTTGAGTTGAGTAGGTTATCTTGCCTGCTAGCTGCGCAATTCCTCAAATTTCATTCTTCATACCAATAGCCAGCTCAGATCTTTCTTGTTATTACTAGACTGAAATTACTTTTCTCATCACATTTGTTTTGTTGTTTGTTTATTTTTAAGTAAGTGCTCGTGGCTTCCCATTGCCTTCCTATGCCATGAGTACGTTCTTCACATACTACACATAAGAAGGCCAACAGAGTAGTGTGGAAGTGAACCAGGAGCAGTTATTGTGTCATTGGAGCTTTTGCCTTAGAGAGAGCCTCTCTAATTTTGCCTTGCCTCCATCAGTTAACATTTCCTCCCCTTCATTCACAGCCTTCTATGTCAGCAAGTATAATACTTCCCATTCTGGATTCATGTGACTCTTCCTTTAAAATGGCTACCTATGCTACAGAARGGATAAGAGATCCCTGATGCCAAGAACAGCTGCATTAGCAGTGTCTTGTGTTTAGGCTGCAGGATCCTGCTAAGGCAGCTATATTGTTTTGGGAATCTAAGCTAATATGTTTGTATGGGATTGCACCATATAGATACAGCAAGTCATTTAGGACCTTCTCAGGGATCTCTAACATGGGCTGTGTTCCTTCTTCGAGGGTTGTCCTGCAGTAAGGTGACTAATTATACTTTTTTAAAAGGGAGGGATAGGGATCCCAAGAGTCTTTGTTTCTCTCACCCCTTCCTTCTACTGTTGCTGGTCACATATAATGGAGATGTGCTTCCTATTGAGTGTTGTTGCAGGGAACACTCCCCTAGCTCAGAGTCCAAAAGCAGAAGTTCTGGACCTTGTATTCTGTACTTCTTCTGGAGTGATGGAAATGAGTATGTTCCCTGTGCTGGGACTTAAATGAGGAACATGGGGAAGATCCTATGTCTCAAGAGAGGCTGGAGATAAAAATGGCATCATGAAAATTTTTGCCAGGATGATTTTTGGTCCTGTGTTCTCTATATGAGAACATCTGATCTTGCTGTTACAGAAGTGCTGGTGTGTACTCAGGAGCACTCCAGCTGAAGAACAGATGTCAAATTTTGAATTTTGTGAATCACCAGTGACTGCAGTGTTTTGAGGCTGTGTAATCTATGCTCTAAGTTGTGATAAACAGTCATGAGGTGAAGCTTGGACAAACTACTGAAATGTCTGTGGTGTACAGTAGAGCACAATGCAGAAACCCCCAAGAGAGCACCAGCTGTGYTAGTTGTTTAGCCAGGAACAATTATAGCCATATCTGGGTGATGCAAGTCTGAGTGAATTAGCTTTACTGAGCAGTGAGGTGTGTTGGTTCAGTCATAATTCTGTGCCAACAGCTCAACAGCTTTTGGAATCGGGGTAGGCATCTCTATGCAGTRCTGTGGTGTACCATGTGGACCTACCAACTCCAGGCAGTCTTGCCTCCAAAGTATTTTTGGTGCACTCTGTTCCAAAGTACACACAGATACGTCATATGTGGTCACTGAAATTAACTCTCATTATGGGTCACACCCAAGGGACTGCTGCTTTTGTTGAACATGTCCATTATAGTCTTCCCAGGCATCTTGATTCAGGCACTGTTAGTATTGTAAATACTCATTATATGACTGTCTTCACTGTCTAAGAACTGACAAGGTCATGTTCTTTAGTTGTTTGCTGGTTTTTGTTTTCATTTGCTCTCATTCTTTGTGGAGGTGAAATGGAATCTGCCAAGTCCAGCTGTTGGTGAGTAAAGGACCCACATTTTCCTCATACAATGTAAACGTTAATGCAAAAGCATTTCCAGACTCTGCTGCAGTCTGTAACATTCTTAATGGCATTTGGTATGTCAAAAATCAAAGATTTTAGCAGTTTGACTGAATAATGTGTTTAAGACTCCTAAATCACATCTGTGGGATAACTGAGGGATTGTTTCTTTGTCAGTAGTGCCAGACTTGATACAGTGGTCTGAACTGTATGACAGGTTTCTAGTCTTTGGCCCACTTTTTCAAAAATCACTGCTGATGTGTTCATGAAGCCTATGTTTTAGACACTGAAAATGAGACTGATTTTTAGAAAGTGCCTTCTTAAAAATAATTATTTGGTTTATCTCTGTATTTCTACTTTGAACTAAATCAGCTGCATCAGAGTGTTTCTTGTCCCTTCCTCACTGTCTCTTTAACTCTGCTTTTTTAAAATAGTTTTGGTCTGCTTTGCTGACATGTAGCTTCTTGGGGTTGAATATTGATATTTTTTCTTTTTTTACCCCTGGTATATTCCCCATCAGGTGTCTCAAGGTTGTTTTCTGATTTACCTGCTCTGTGTTGTGGCTTGTGCCCTCATCACCAGTACAGTATCCCTCCTGCTGGAGAAAAGAGAAGAATCAGGTGCAGGGAACACAGAGGGGATTCTTTACTGGAACAGCAGATGCAGAGGCATCTGACTTTCCAACTTTTAGACAGAAAAATAAGGCCTATGTTGCACAGTGTTACGACCGGGATGTACTTAGGCTTGGCCCTTATCAAACAGGTATACTGACTGAATTTCAGCCATCTTTCCTGTTACTGATAAAATACTTCCAGTTACTGTTACTTGCATGTTTTGTTGCTATTTATACATGACTCTTTTTCCTCCTAAATGCTGTAGACACCCTATTCCCTTGATGTCAGAGGTATTAATTGACCCTATTTATTATGATTTTAGACAATTTCTTCAGGTTTTGTTTTCACTTTTCTCTCACTCTGTATTTTGTGGTCTTGCCCCTCTTTCTCCTCATGGAAACCAAACTAATAGGACCTTTGTCTAGAAATTTGCCTCAGAAGCACCTTCTTTCTGTCTGTAGGGTCTATCTCCAAGATCCTACAGTATTCTCATCAGCTTTGTGCTTCTTTTGTTTGTCAAATCTTTTTATCTCAAACAAAAATCTTTAATGTTTTCTAAGATACAATTTTTGATGTTTTGTTCTGGAGTTGTAAAATTGCCATGTTTAATATTTATAGGTTCATGAATTAATTAATTGGGAAATGCTGTATAAGGATTAGTGCACTTATTAGGAAGAGGAGAACCACTAGATTCTGTCCTCCCAAGGATGCATTTTGTTTAAGTGTGTACTTGCCATGGAGCATGCTGGTTTGAGTTTGCCATTATGTGTCGCATGTATTCCAGCTTCTCCTGTGTGAAATGAACTTAGATTTTCTTTTTATTCTTATGCAGAATGAGAAATATTTTCACTCTCAAAGTATTTCACCTTCACTGCACCACTAATGATAGCTCTTGTCAGGCTTTTAGCCTCAACTGCATTATTGCCCACACAGAAAAGCTGTGATCTGTTTTTGAACATGACTGAACTTGGGGTTAGTGTATCCAATGGGGTTTGTGGCTTGGTTCCACGTTGACTCAAGTTGTAAGCTGAGTTTCCATCTTGGTGTGAAATCCCCTTATCATCGAATTTGCAGCTTAGTAAATTCAACCAGATTTTAATCTAATACACTATTACTTCAATCTCCCTTTACAATAAAGTAAACATATAATAGTTCTGCACCTGTTCTCTCCCCTTCTAAAATGTGGGAGTGGGAGGAGGACTGGAGTATTGTAGCTATCGGAAGTTATGTTAAGCTCCGAATACCTGACATGAGCTGCAAATAAAATGAGACCACTTACGTGGCATGTGAAGTGCTAAGAATCTGCAGTTCCACTTACTTGGGGTTCATGTTTTTGGGTTTCTTTTTCTTGAATATCAGTGCCACAAAATTTTGCAGCTATAAGGCAAAATGAATGTGTCTCCAGCTGAGATCCGAGCACCCTGTGGATTCTTTTCCCACTTGGAACATTAACATCTCTTTCCTTATCTGTAAAATGGGGGCAGTAAGCTTGTATACTTAAAAAGCATGTTATGAACATTAATGTTTGTATGTCATGCAAATGTAAACTCTTCAGTTTATTCCTGAGTATAAATTTAACATACATACTCTTCTGGGCATGGTTTGTCTTTATGTCTTTTATAAAGTTGAGGACAGAGTCTTAATGAATCTTAAATACTAGAAAACACTCTTTCAAATCATCAAATCTGTCTTTTTGCAGATGCTTTATTTTGCCTATCCCATATTTTGCCTATCCCATTTGACTTTGTCCTTCTAATTGCTTTTATTAGTTGCAATGACTATTAGATAAAGAGACTTTGATGACCATTTGTTAAATCTGCAATGCAGTAGAAAAAATCTCTGAGTTTTCTGTGCACCCACTCATTTGCAAATGCTGAGCCTACTTATCTTTAACTGCAGGATTTTCTCAGCATTATGTAGTATCTAGGCTTGATTTTGGCCATTAGCTCAGGCTGAGAGCTGGCTGTGTACCATCTATTTTAGGAGGCTTCAATGCATTATCAGCTTTATTTTTTTCTTTAATGGTCTGATTTTCCATAACAATGATGAAATTTCAGTTCATTTTACAATTAGTTTTTTTTTTTTCCAAGTTATTACCCACAAGAAATGATCATCTCTAACTTTCCCACATAAATCCCCGAAGTAAGTCATACCTAATAACTTTTAGTCCCTCACTGACAAAGTTTCAAGCAAAAACAATAACTTGGCTTTGACCCTACTCTCTTCAAAAAGGAAGTTACTTCTGAGCAGCAACATCAAAAAGAATAAATAATTGTTTTTCTTTTTGTTGTTATGATATGGATCATCTGAGCAGTTAGTGGTAAGCAAGCCGTCTTTGATTTGGTTCAGACGCCCTAGTGCTTCGTCCTCTATTTATGTCAGCATGTTCCTGTTCCCACACCAGGAAAGTAGAATCCCTTGATTAAATTCATATTTGTTTTAATCTTTCCCTGTGTCTGATCTCAAGCTCAAAGATTCTAATGAAAAAAGTAGTGTATCCTGCTGGGAAGAGTGCTGATGTCAGACTTTAGACTGTTTGTTCTGTTCTAACCTGATAATGCTGGAAACGCTCAGAACCCAAATGCTCAACTCCAGCAGATTCTTAAGACAAAGATATTTTGATATTTCATGGAGAGTTATAAGCAAGGCTTTTTATTTGTAGAGCTAAATAAATAAAAACAAAACTTTAAACAAATATTTATGAAACAGCAACTGACCACAACAGTGAGTTTAATTAATCTGACCCATTTTCTTTACGTAAGACAGGATTTTCCAAGTTCAACACTAAATCAATGAGAATAAGGAATACAATTAAGTGTTTAATTATGTTTATATTTTGTAAGCTATATTAAGAAATATTTAGAATAATTTTCTCACTTACTCTTTTCCATAAGCATTTGTACTATTAAATGCTAAGATTCATTTCACCTTGTGCAAAGACTGAAAAATTGTTTTTTTCTGATAACCTAAAGGCGTAGCCAGATGCCGTCTTCTAGCTGGAGAGGTTGGAGACGTTCCTGTCATTTTTCCTTCCCCTCCTTCCTTCCCCATGCTTTCCTTCCAGCTGCCTCTCTGCTGGAGGTTTCTGCCCTAGAATTCCTGCAGGTGGAACAGAATGTGTGTGGTCATCATCTGTTTCAGTGTAAAGTCGGCCAGCTTAGCTAAATTCTTTTCCTCAGTGGTTAAAACTAACTTGACTTACTAAAGTAGATGAAGAGGACATGCATGGCTCATCCTACTGGCAGAGATGTCCTAAGAAGAAACTGGGATCAATAGTTTCTTAGACAGTAATAACCATTTGCAAATTGAGTTGGCACTGCAGAAAAACTTACTTACTACAGATGATGCAAGGTGCCATGTGTCCTCAGTTTACAAGCTGACAGTGCCCAGCACTTTCAAAGAGGCATTCAATGCCTTGGAGAGGGACTAATTAGAGACCTAAAGGATGAGATTTTCACTCTAAATGATTTGTACAAACATATGACATAACAGCCCTCTGTAAATATGGTTTTACTTATAAGCTGCAACAATACTTTCTTTTCCTCAGCAACCCGTATCATGACATCTGTATATCTTGAAATCAGTAAGCATAGGAAATGCTAACATGCACAAAGGCATGGTGCAGTCTAATTCCCTCATTCATAATGAGTTATTCAGAAATAGTTTGAAGATATTTTCTGGACCATGAAGTGGCATTTGAGTTTATCTCAGAACCTCTGGCATATGTTGTTAGTTTTGTGAGGGGCTGGGGCAGAGGAAGAGAGAAGGGAGTAGTTTCTCTCCTTGTAATACAAAATCGGAGTCAATATGGGGTAAATAAAAAAATAGACAGAAGCACTTTCATATGCTGACAGAAACATGCCCCAGGATATGAACTGCAAGAAACAACACTGCATGTGTTTCTTCTAATGGTCAAGTGTTTTACTGATGAAAATGGGAACATCTAGGTACTTAACTGTTTGAATTCCTTGTTACTTATTTGGGCATCTTAATGTGGACTACAAAAATCCAATAAGCATGCATTTTCAACTTTTGTCATGTATTTATTGGCAAACCAAATGTGACATGGTAGTGCAAACCTGTGAGTTTGTGCCTACTCAATGTCAATAGCTACACAACAACAGTGATTTTAATTATAGGTGGGAAGGAAGTCTTTCCCTGTTGTATGACAGCTGGTGAATGTCACAAAGAGCTATGAGGAGCATATGAGCTATACACCCATTTGTACTTGCAACCCTGTCCAGTTGATGGCTAATAATTGTACAGACTCTGGAGCGGTCTTTCTTTTTTGGATCGTGGTCCTTATTTGTTTGGGCTAGCTATTTTTGATTGTTTAGTTGAGTAATTTTAAGTCATTTTACCGAAGAGATTTAGTATAAATAAGCAGAAATGTAGACTGAGATGCAAATCATACAAAGAACTATAGTGACCATACTGATACCCTTTACCCCTTGAGACTAACGATGATCCTGTACTCAATCTGAGTGTAGGAATACAATTGCCATTGTCAAAAGCTTAAAAGGACTGTTCATTGGCCAAATATTTACAAATGGTGTTTTGCAAAAATATTTTTTCCTGATTGCATTATAGAAATGGTTGCAAATAGAAAAACAAAAGTTATACTTCTAAGGCAGTTTTTGATATTGAATAATATTTTCAGATATAAAAATTAGTGATAAAGAATTTATTAGGTTGTGATTATTGGATTAATTCTTTTCTCTGTTTTATTTTAGCTCAGTATAGAATATTTTGTTTTGCTGCACTCTGCCCAGATAGTTTTCTGTCCTCACTTGTCCCTGTTTTCTTTTGGCAACACTGTAGATACTATATCCTCTGTAGAGAAACACCAATCTTGGCAATATTCCTGACAGTCTTTTATCTCTCCCTATCCATATGGCACTATATTTATTGCCTAAAGTGTATTGTTTACTTCTAAGGATTAAGCAATAAAATGAACAAGTTGTAAAATATCTTCACATATTATTTGTCTGCTCGATGCTTATATACTGTTTTTCTATGAGATTATCATAGGATGTATGGTAAGATATAGTTCATTTGAAAGAGACCAGTGATGAAGGTCTCTTTTAAATACATACATAAAGCTCCATATTTTGCCCTGACAAATATCCCAGTTTGATTATTGTTTCTGGACCAGGCCTTTATTCGTCTGTGAAATGGATGAAATGATAATTCATTTCTTAACAAAATTGTTTTGAGACTTTATTGTTTAACGAATTTCAGGAGGAAAACATTACACTAGTGTTGGATGTTGTCATTGTCTACTTATGGCTATAGCTTGGATTATTTGATTGACTGATACATGCAAACATGGTAAATCTCTGCTCCTATGAGCCATGCATACTTGTGCTGTGATTCTGTACTGTCTTGAACAGTCTAGGTTATGGGCTGAAATCTGAATTTTATCAGAATTGCACTGGAATCTGGCCATAAGTACCCTTTGAATGTTGATAGACCTTCAGTTCTTCTTCCACAAATGAAGGAGACAGATTCTCCCCTAAATGGTATAGCTGACTGGAAAAAATCTTGGGATGACCCAGCATAAAGGATCATGGTATACAGATTTTTGTCAGAAATTCCATTGTAGAAATGAGAAATCTCCCTTGATCAAAATTTTGTTAAAATAAAGATATTTCCACAACAGAGTTTTGAAAAACCATCAGTTTGCAATGGAATAAAAATATTTCACTACAAATTTTTCAGCCAGCTCTAGCTTTGACGTGTTTTGAATATTCAGTTTGCACAGCTATTTGTCTAAGCAAAGATGTGACAACTATTATTAAATAATACATCATTACATTCTATTTGTAGTTTGGAACATTTATATACTGGTAGGATGATCTCTGACTTTTTCAAGGGTGTATCTTGAGGCAGCTGACGCTAACTATGACAGCTTAAAATGCATTTGCCAGAAGAGGGGAAAAGAAAAGGGCAAAGGGACTCAGCAACTGAAACTTTACTTTTGCTGGATTCTCAACATAAAAATCTGAAACAAAATCAGAATAGCTATTAAGCTTCTACTTCTGCTAAGCATTATAACATGAGGAATGATTCCTGCCGCAACTTCTCATTGCAATTCATTGAAAACAGAGAGCCTATTCCGGTAATGTCATAGCGATTGAATTAATCCAGTTATGTGGCTTTGCTAGGCTTGCTATTTTTGTTTCCCCAAGTTTTCAATCTATTTTCGTCCATCTTTTTATATGTGCATTATGTAGAAAGAGAAGGAAGCTGCTCCCATTTTTAATTCCCAATGCCTCCTTTTTATTGAAAAACTATGTATTTTGAGAGTAATGAAACATGATATGAAATTGATTTTTTTGGTTGGTAAGCAGGCATCATTATACAGTAACTTTTGTATGAGTAAAAGAATTGAAAAATTCTTCTTTCCTCTGTCCCCAGCCCCTTTCTACATACATAGCCTTGGAAATCAGAGAATGGAGTGTAGAAGGTCTTGTATCTTGACAAGCAGAACTACTATACAGACCTGAATACAATACTCACAGTTTAAAAAAAAGGAAAAGAAAATGAAAAACTACTTGGTGTAATTGAAGAGATAGGAAGTAATGTTTTATGTCAGTCGTGTCTACACCTACAGCAGACGCATTACCCAAGTGGAGATTGTAGGCTAAATTTCCAAAGGGGATCATGGAAGGTATGTGCAGAAACACTGTTAACAAGTAACAGGATTTATGCATGTACCTCCCACTCACTGCTTTGAAAATTTGGCCTCATAAGTAGAGAAATGCTAAACTATGCTAAATATGTTTGGATGGTAGGAATATAAATGATCTCTGCAAGGGCCCACATTAGAGTCCAGGCATGATTTATTTTTCTGTTTTACCATCAAAATACAGAAGATTTTGTACAGTTATGGAAGCTTGTAAAGCTTGAACATTTTTCTGTCCTCAATGTAATGTGCACTCATAAACTAGAGCATCTTACTGAATGGATTCTTCTCTGAGCTTAAGCTTATCCTTTAGATATTCATATCTTCATTTCTACATATGCAGGTTTGGAGATTATATCTTATAACTTAGATAGCGGGCCTATTTAGACTTAGTAGTGGCTTCAGCAAATGATTGCCCTCTCTGTAACAGAATTCTGATTTGAACTTACCTGACTCTAATGTTCCCACCCTTTCTTTTTGCAATGTCTTTGCTGTGCTGAAGTACCTACTATTAAACATTTGTTTCCCATTAGGTCATCACAGAATGTAACGAGTTGATATATTCTGTGTTAGCCCAGGTAGTTTGAGTTCCACAATTATTTCCCCATGAGTCACCGTTTTATTAATAGCTCTCTTCTCTGAACTGTCTGTAACCTGTGCTGTAGGTGCTAGCATCAGAGAGAGTATTTCAGCACAGTCCAACAATGTTTAACACAAAGGTAAAAAAACGTACTTATTTCTGCTCCATGTGTATGAGAATCTCATTGTCAAAGTGTTTTTGTTAGTAGGCCACTCTCAGATGACTATCCAGTCTAATTTCCTCAAAGACTTTCCCATAAAACCATCCTACTCTCTGTCTTGTAAATAAGGTCTGTCATTTTCTGACTATGCAATTTTACTTTCAACCTTACTGGAAGGAATATTGTGGGGTTTTTTTGTATCTGTTGTACAAAAAAGGAAGAAAGAGAGGTGTGCCTTCATTAAATGAATGCAATAGTTTATGATGCCATTTTGGATTTATGTCAAAGAGTTTTACGTAGATGATGATGTTCTATATGTTGCACCTCTGTTTTAGCAGACCAGTGTCACTATGTGAAAACACTAACTGACACTTTCTGTAGTATTCAGACAGTCTGTATTGTCTCACATGTGTAGTATTTGACCATCATTGTCACTTCAAATTTCTAGTGGTGTTTTGACTTCATCTCACTTTAAGTTGTAGTTTCACTGTCTCACTTGCAGTTGTAGTTTAAGTTGACTTAGTCTGGAAAATACATCAGGATTGCTCATATGGCCTAAAGCTTATGTCTGAGTAGCAAATAATAGCTTCTTAAACTTTTCTATTTTAATTGTTTCTAGTTGGCTGACTAATATACCATCACTTTAAAAGTTTTATTTCTATCTCTTGGCCATCAGCTTGTTAGGTGACTTGAGCAATTTGCTGGCCTGCTCTGTACATCTGTTTGTTTTTTTTTTTCTTGCCTCTGTCTTTCATATCTGTTTAGATGGCAAACTCTGTGAGGCAGGACTGTTTCACAACATGTACCTGTAAAGTGCCTAGTGGTATGGGATGACTTAAAAACTGCTGTAATGGGAATAATGACTTTTAGGATTTTCCTTTATGTCCTGGATATTTTGTGCGTTTTCCCTCCTGGCATTTGTCTGTTGCCATAACTCTTCAGACATAGGCTTTGTCTAATCAAACTGTCCTCTTCCAGTTGAGTAGGCCCTCTTAAGCTTTCAGGTTAGTGCAACATCCGCTAGTTTGAGAATCAAAGGACCCCTATGCTTGGGGGCAGTCATGCACACAAATGCATATACAAAGAAACGGAAATATTTCTCTATGTCTAGTCTAATTCACTTCCTAATTGCTCCAGCAAATTAGTTTCCCTAGCTGAATGCACAGTTTAGCAAATTTTACCCTGGTACACTGAGTGGAGGTAGCCATTATCATTGCTGGATCAGTCCTCTAAAAAGAGTCGCTAAGGTATTCATTATCATGCAGCTTTGGGGAAAGTATCTGCAGAGACGAGTCAGCAAAAGAGTTGCATCAGTTCGGCTAATAGGAGACATCGAATACCGGTGCTTCAGTTCATGTAATAACAGCAAAGAGTTGTCTATTTTGGTGAACTTCCTCTGCCTTGTGATTTAGCAGCTTTTTCCTCCCCCTGTTAATCTTGCCAACATTCCATATTTCCTCTGATAAAGCTTTTAAACTCTATCTAGTCCAGCATGCACTTCCTTCAGCGTCCCTTTTTGCCCGTGTTTCTTTTAGCCCCTCCTTCAATCCACCTGCCCTTCTCCCCCCAAAAAAACCCTTACTAAAAGGGCTGTGTGCTCAATGCCATGTTTACGTTAAACCTCTCTCCCCATCCTTTCATTGTCCTGCCTATTTCAGTCATAAACTCTCTGAGGCAGCAGCTATTTTATTACAAGATTTTGGCACAGAACCTGGAAGAACAAGATTTGTAGTTGGCAGGTCCCTAGGCACTATCAGTGTACACTTTTTTAATACAAATAAATTGGAGACACTCTCTGCCTCCTTCATCTATTAAATGGAGAGAGTAACAGTTGCGTGCTTTTAAGAGCAGCTTTTTAGGTCTACAGATGAAAAGGCTTTTAGAAATGCTAAATATTAATTATTAGTAGTCATTAGCATTCCTGTCCCCTCTTATCAGTGCTCTCATTTGCACCATACAACATTCTCTAACAGCTACTTTTCCTTTTTAATTCAATGACCCTCCTAACAAAGAATATTTAGGAATGATAAATGGCTTTTTTGCAATTGGAATGAGACCTACCTGTTTTTCCAGACATTATTTTTTTCCAATCATGTGTTTTCTGTGTCTGGGTTCTTGTATGGCTTACATTACATTATCAGTGCACCTTAAAATAGGAGTTAATAATAGCTGACTGCGGTTGCAAGAGTCCTTGTCCTGTGTTACTACCTATTAAGCTTAGTTCAGCCCACAATACTGGGTGGAAAAAAAAGAGACAGGACTCAAGAGTCAACTGACCGGTGCTATACTGACAGTGCAATACAGTACGTCCTGAAAAGAAAATATAGGCATTAAGTGCTTTCCTCATTATCATACAAAGAGTATGGGATAAAGCTTGGAACTGGACCCTAATTTTTTTGTTGTATGCTAATGATCTAGCCACAACATTATTTTAACAATATCTGTGGAATACATGTTTCTTGAAAGAGAATTAAAAAATAAGCCTTTTAAAGGTGTATCCTGTTATTAGGATGAAGATGGTGCCTTTCTTCTCTGTGTATGCTATATATGATGAAAACATTACAGAAATTTCTGGATGCAGTAATGGCAGTCTGTTTGTTGGATTTTACCTGGTAAATTTAATTTTAGTGCTTCAATACACGCGCATAAATAGCTTCTATTACCTTTTGGTTTAGTTTGTTCTGTGTTTTTAATTAATTTGTGTTTCTTTGAAAGTATATTTTCTTGTGATTGTAGAATTGCATCACTTCATTGCAAAGACAATATAAACACTATCTATGAAAGCATTTTTTTCTTAATATAGTCCCAATCAGACAATTTCTCCAGAATTTGGTTTGCACAGAAATCAAGAATTAAAAACAGCATTTTCCAGTTAATTTGTGCTCCCCAAATGTGGTTATTCATGAAAGCTCATCAAGCTTTACAAGTATTAACGTAACCAGAGAGGCCTCTTGGTTCTCTTATTCTCAGCGGTGGATACTGGCTCTCAAGGCTTCTTGTGCAACGTTTGTGGCATGCACTCATCTACCGTGTGGAGACTTGCAAGAATATTCTCAGCCCTTTTGATGTGTCCTGTGACAGGGCATAGGAATTACTAGCTCATAGGAATTTTCCAGTGCATCCTAGAAATTTCTGGATATAGAAGCATTCTAGGAATTTCTGAGTTATTTATAGATATCTGAGAGCTTTCTGGGAATTCCTGGATTGAGACTCTTTCTAGGCATTTTTCCATACTTTCTAGGAATTCCTGGAAGTCATGCTTTCTACTGTGAGGTGTGGGGGGTTTTTTGTGAACTTGCAGAATATTTGGAGTGCTTTCCAGGAATCTTTGTGTTTTCCAGGAATTACTGGATTGAGAAACTTTCTAGGAATTTCCAAGCTGTTAGAGCAAATCTTTATTTTGGAGGCAGATAACAAGAGGAAGTGTATAGAGTCTCCAGCTATCCATGTATGCTTTTCAATAGGGAATATATCTGTTGACTAAATCTGTTATTATCTCTTAATCTATATATTAATAAACATTTAGAYGTTTGTGTCAAGTATGGAATAAATGCACATAGCTCATTAGTCTGATGAACATAATTATATTGGGATGATAATGGCTTGTAACTAACTGATACCTAAACCTTTTCTCAATGAATGTACTAACGTTAGTCTGGTGTCCTTTCAATAGCTACTTTGAAAATATATGCACATATTTATCTACATTTATTTAGAGAAGCAATAGGTCTTTACATGCTTAAACAGCATAGGTAGGAAAGCTATTAAGTGCCATCAAGTAGGTGTCAGGCCTTGGCTGCTCGTTTTGTAAATCTCAGCTAATTCAAACTGTACATTTTGTTTCAAGTCATTATCTGTTTCTTTCCTTCTTGGCTGTTGTGTATCGTGATTTTTTCATTTAATAATCAAGCAGAATGCTACATGATTTTTTTTATTCATCCTCTGTATGTCACAGTGTCTTGGTAATGCAGGCATAGTGTAACTATCTGTGCCTAGTTCACCCAAGACTGTTTCCATGTTGTTCTCAAATACACTGGAAGCCACTGGAGAGGTCACAGCTTGTTGGCTTTGGATGTACAGGTTTAAAGTCCTTAGCTGCATGAGTCACCTTGTAATTGTAGGCCCAGATAATTTGTTTGTGTAAATCAGCATAGTTTTACTGATGTCAGTAAAATTAGAAGAGGCTATGTTGTTTGTCTCCTGCTGTTTGGTATGCAGTCACTCCATATATGATATCTACAGGCGAAACTCTCCTTTCTCACATCACTGAGCTAAGAAAGATGCTGAGGTAAATCAAAACCAGCACTCATACTATGCTGAGCAGTCTTGTTCAGGGCTGCTATGAGTACCAACAGTAACAGACTTGAAAGGCAACAACATTGCCCTTCTGGCTCAGTTTATTAATATTATAGACTGTTCAGAGCAACTAAAATTGGGCCTTAACATAGAAGAGCAGCTGCAGGCTCTCCTTTCTGTATTTTCACCTTTTGTTATTAAGCTTGAAGTTGTTTCTCAAGGTAAGTTGCTGGTGGTAGTGGACTGGAAAGCTAGGAGTTGTACTTCTGCTTACAGTGGGGAAACAATTATTTGACAAGGTTGAAAGTTGCACATACTCTGGTAGCTTAGCTAGGTAGAAACTACTCATTTGAAAGATAAGTGAAAATTTCTAGATCACTTCTTTCCTTAAGTACTTACACACCCAAGCTTGTTACTAGTGCTAGTGCCTACTGCTGGCATTCTATTACTACTTTTGCTCTCAAAGACAGTACTGCCCAGTATGAATGGATGTGTACTGGTAGCTACTGTGATGCAATTCATCCAGGAATCATCTTTCAGCAAGGATTTTGGTGCAGTGGACTAAGACAGACTGCATTATTTGGTGAATAAATATGAGATAAATGTTTTCGGAAAAGGTTTATGCATGTAAGTTCTGAAGCCACACTGAAAGCTCAGCCTGCATTATTTTTAGATGGTGCTTAGGAACTTTAATCACTTAAGCAATTTGATAATGTTCTCTCTTTCTAAGAGAAAATGCAAACAGTGTTTTTTATTTCTCTTTCATTTCTATGTCAGTTCGGGTACATGGCTCTTAGTGTTAAATATCCCATGCATTATCAAACATCTTGTGTTGCTAAGCAAGAGATGTTAAGCAGGGTTTAAGTTGCCCACGTCTGTCTTAAATTTGTGCTGGAAAACATACACAGAAAACATTAGACTGCTTGCTTGGTTTTATACGTTCATGCTGCAGCGCACCTCCGTTTTCCTGAAGCATGTGAATGATCTCTTTCCATTATTTGAGATCAACACAGAAGTTTTTAATCTTTTTCAAAGTGTAAACTATCTTTCAAAGTCTTGAAAGTTCATTTTATAAAACCAGATCAAATAGTTTTGACATTTGCTAGCTAGACATTTAAAGGCATACTACAGATGCAATGCCATCTTTCACTGGGTGATTTGCTGTAGATAAAGGGCTAACCTGCATCTATCATTATAAACACAAGGAGTCCAGCATGTGTGAGCAATGTCCTGGAGAGAAACATTCCTTAAATGTTAATCCATTGCTTTAACTTTTGTACCTTCTTATTCTTTCATGAAAGTAGGACTTGACATCAACTGAATTCCTCTGTTGCTTTTTTAAAAAATTGTCAAAACCGAAAATTGTTTATTTTAATTTTTGAGTTTAGACTAATAATTCCTCAGAATAATCTTCGAAGTACCTACTCAACAAATATGCTGGAGTCAAATCAGGAAATTCAAAACCAGGACTGAGTCAAACTAAAAATGAAAGTTTCATCCACCTATGTACATAAACTGTTCAAATGGATATATAGGCTGGTTGAGAGAGACAAAACAAATGTCGATGTTCATTGCCATGGTAGAGGCACACCTCCTGGTCATCCCTGTAAGATTTCACTATGTTCATTTTTATGCTGAAAATATTTAATTGATTTAAGCCCTGATAATTGTAATCCAAAGTTGTCAATCATCTCATTTACTGAGTTAGTGGGTAAATGTAAATTCTCTTTTAAATACCTCTTACAGGATATCTCATGCACTTATCACTAGAGAAAATGTTTCAGTAATTGGTTTTGCTTGCACACAAATGTGTAGGAAACTTGCACTGTTCTGGCACATCCAGAGGAGGTGAACTTAGGTAGTACTTCCCTAGGCTACAACTAGGCGTACTGTGTAGTCAGGCCTTTAAAATTCTTAAAGGAGATGTGACTAGCAAGGACGCTATTTTGAAAGAGCTTTGACTGAAATATAATGAATTGGGCTGTAAGGATTACATGACAGTTTTTTATGATTAGAGAATTGAATTCTAAGTAATAATTTTTGCATACCATCAGAAAAGAGAAAGGTAACCTTATTACCACATGAGCTATATAACTGAGTGTTCACATCCAGCTTTTGCTGTGTACTGAGTCTTTGAATCCAGGCATAAGCTAAGAATTGCCTGACTAGTTAGTATCTTACTGTGTTGCTTCCTAAGGATGTTAGCTTAATTATCACATTATGTCCTGAGAGAGAAGAACAACCATACACTGCAGTCACACCGCTGGTTGGTTCTGGCTCACAGTTAAGTTATCGCAGTGTTAAATCAGAATCTTTGGAACATTCACGATCTGTGGCCTGAATATTTCAGTCCCTTAACTAGCTCAGATCAGGGACACACAAATGTAATTGCAGTTGTTTTTTTATAAAATAGCCTAGATCTGTTTTTTACATACTTCTGTGTTCAAAATATTCTGCAAACTGCTTAATTTCTGGATCACATTCTTAAATGCTAGAGGGACATAAATGTTGTTGTCCCAGGTTTACTGTCAGGAAAAGAACAGCAGCACTATCTTGCTAAAGGCTGCATCAGATATCTGTGGCAGAGATGGATCAAAGGGCATGTCTGCTGTACTGATTGCCATGTGCGTAGAGATACCTGTGCTCGCTCTAAATGGGACAGTTCAGGCACCACAACCTATAGGAATGAGACAGCATGTTAAATCTGCTCTAGCTACTCTGTAGTTAATAGCATTGCACTGTTAAATGTAAGTACTACTAATGGGTGGCTGATGTTCCGTTACTGTGGGCTGCCTCACTGCAAATCCGTGTTCCATATAACCTTACATGCTATACTGTTCTATAGGAGTGTGTTGCACTAATAGGAATGAAATTCTCTTTATTGCTGAGATCAATTAGCTGGTGCAGGTGCAAATGGCAGCATTATTTCCCCAATAATATCATGGAATGTTCTGTGAAGATTAAGGTTTTTTAAAAATTGTTCTATAGTGAACACTAGAAAGAAACATAGCAATTCAGGAATTACACAGGAAATAAGCTTGTTGTCACACATTTAGCCACAGTATAAACCAGGTTTTAATAAAATAATGTTGTCCACTAAATGAGGCAGTGTTCTTGTGGAAAAAGCATAAATGTAAGCATGTAATTAAATACAGCATGAAAATTGATATCCACAAAATGACTGAATTGAAACAATGCTGAAATTAACATTGTTTGCGTATCTGTGTATCTGACTTTGAATTACTATCATACAGTGTTCTTTGTAGATAATAACTACAATTAAATTAATCAATAAACAGATCTCACCACAGTATTTATCTGGTCTGTCCTTGGCAGCAAAACGAAAGGAGAGTTCAGAGGAATTGCAAATCCTTTCATTTAGTAAATAAAAGCTTGTGTATATATCGGTCCTTTAGTAGAGACATGCAACTCTTTAGCATTAGATTTACAGGTATGTGTGATATAGCTGATAGACTCTTAGATTTTATTGTATAACATACATCATCATAGCTTTGTGGTTGCAAAAATATCAGGAAACAAGTTACATAGAATAACAGTTTGAGACTTTGAAAGCAAATAGAAATGTATAGACAGGATAGGTTAAGGAATGGAAATTAGGTATAGTGCTTTTCACTCCAAATTATGAACTCAAACTAATGTAGACTGGCTGCATTAGTGAGAGCCTAGCTGTGTAATAAATGATCACTTTTTGGCTGAACTTCCTAATAAAGAGACAGGATGGTGTCAGTGTACGTCCTAGTAAGGAGGATCAGCTTCATTGCAATTGCAGCGTGGCTGGCAGGAATTGATACCACTATTGATGGAACGTAAAGGCTGTAAAGGAAATAGGATATGGAGTCTAAGTCTGTCCTAGAGTCAAATAAAAGGATTATTAAAATCAAATTAGTTTCTGATTTCCATGCTATAGAGGCGTCTAATAATTTTGGAAGTATATAGGGATTGAAACTCAGCACAAATCTTAGTGGTGCTAAATGGAGAGAAAAGAGGCAGAAAAGTGTAGAAAATCAATTCCTAGATAGAGAATACTGATAAGGATTTCTACTTTGTGCAAATTCATCTACATTTTAAGACACATACTAAATCCCACAGATTATATTGGATGGTACTGGAGCAAATAGAACCTTCTCCTCTCAAAGATACTGCAGGAAAAACTGGGCAGTGCTTTTGGTATTATTTCTCCACAGACAAACTTTTCTACCAGGACATCAGGGCAAACAAATAACTCAGAGTCAGGTCTGGAATTCTCCTATTCCCTTCTGTTCCTGGAAGTAATTTATCTGTTGACGTGCCATCGGAGACCTAGTGTTAAGTTCCAGGACTGTACTGATCTGACAGAGGCTGATGAGTTTCATGGCCAGGTAGTGAGGAATGGCCACTGAGCAAACATGGCGACAGTAACAATTTGTGGAAAGATGGATTACCTTCTTGTATTAACACTGAACATGCAGTGTAAATTTGCTGGCAATGGAGGTGTCAATGAGAGCTTGAAACAGGTAAATCTTCAAATAAATGAAATTAATGCTTTTTGGTTTTTTTTACTTGTGGTTGGGTGAGCTTAAGCCATTGACTTTGGATTCCATGCATGTTTAAAGTCACAGACATGTAAAATCTACACGGATGTATAAAATTCACTTAATTTCTACTTATCCTGGAGGAAGACCTCTGAGTTGCATGGTAGGCATAAGCGGTATAGAGTTATCTGTCATATTCTTTCAGAAATCTTTCAACAGTGAGACATTGAAAACATAATATGGAACTTACAGTTCATGGGCACATGTTCTCATGTAAAGAGATCACTAGCTTGTTGATATGAACACTTAATTTTAGATTAAAAATGCAAACTGGTTTAATTCAATAACAGTAAGAGTAAAATCTGGCTTTGATTTAGAAATTTAAACTATAATTTAAATAAGATTTAAATATTTTAGATTAAACAAAAAGTAATGCTCAGCTTTTTAATGAGCTCCAGCAGAGGTAGATTAACATTTCTTATCATTGTTCATGCTTCTCCCTACTTGTAGCATTTCCAGCCATACTTGATTCCACACCAGGGAGTCTGTTTTAAGTGTGATTTTTTTGTTGTTGTTGTTGTTTGGTTGGTTTTTTTCTTCCCCTGCCCAGTATCACTGAGCAGTCTTAGGAGAAGATATACTTTAGAATGGTTGAGATTGTCAAAGAACGTTGGAAAATTTGAAAATGCCTTCCATTAAAAAGTAATTTAAAGTAGAAGTTATCTTGTGGATTACCCTAGGATTCTTAATTCTCCGTGATGTTTGTAAGAAGCAACAAAAAGAAAATTTTGAACTGGCAGCATTCCTATTCAAAACTAACGTGGTAAAGGCTCAGTTTAGACAGCAGCAAAAATGACTATGATATCACTTGAAAAAAAGATGAAAATAAGCTTATACAGTTTAGCTAAATGATCATTTTATTACATGTTGTGATCTGAGGAAAAAAGAATGGCCATTCTTTCTTCTGGTCCAGAAGTGACAGATGCTGGTAGAAAAGTGACCATCTGTGTGGTCCGAATGACAGACTATATATTGAAATAAAAACCAAGCAAGGGAAGATGTCCAAACAGTGAGGTCTGTTAAGACTGTTGAATTACTAAAGCACCTATGTTTGATCAATTTAAGAGTCTCGATGCCAGGCTTCGGGAAACACGTCTACAATATACCTGAAAAGTCCGATTGCTACCAACAATTTCTATGAAAAGTAGTAAAAGATATAGAGTGAATATCTGCCACTATCTAGGTTAGCTAGAACTAACCTAACAATTTTCAGACAGACTCTGGTTTGCAGGATACCAACTAATTGTTTTGTGCTATAGATTACTTAATATACCGCACGCATGCACGTGTGTGTCCATGTGTGAGTGAGTGTGTACGTGCAGCAAATGAAGCACTCGTGTGCCATTAGCAGCCCGGGAAAGAAGAAAGCTGCTGAAGTGTTTTTTTTTTTTTTTCCTCCCCCCACTCCCCTGCTTTTATTGGCCTAGATGAATGTTACAAAGAGGAAACCAGATGTGAGACAGGGATGACTTGAAAGGACAGGTAATTAATATCATCTGCCTTAACTTTCTTATCTTGATGGGCTGATGTTTACAACACTGACCCTGGGGTGGGGGGAAGCACGACCTCCTCAATATGAAATGAGAAAAGTCCAAAGGCTTTTGAGCTTCACAGAGAGCTCTGCTCCTTCTGTGAAATGCAAACAGTTTGATTTTGTGTGTGTGTGCATGCAAACACTGTCTTGCAACAGTCTCTATTCTAACAGCAAGCTCTTTTAACTTTCTTTTCACTAAGAAAAAGCATTAATGGTATTGTCATATGGTATTTTACCTTCTCTCCTTAGTTTTCTTTTGCTTTTAATTTATTTTGTAATAAATTCATGTCAAGTAACCAAGAATTTGGTGGGGGAGGAGAGGAGATGCCTGCAGAAAAGCAGCAGTATTTCCAATAGTTGATATCTCTCTCTCTCTCAAAAAAAAATATATATATCACCTTTTGCACTTAATTATTTCTGACATTTTGTCCATCGTATTGTAATGAGCTTCTTCAGAGGAAGTAAAAACAGCTTGTCTCTTTGAAAGAAGAGATGCAACTATTTTTTTTTGTGTTTGTTATCAAAACACAAGCTGTTTTTCCTTCCTCAAAGGACACCTCGCTGTACAATGGAAGAAACATCAAGAATTAAATTAGACAGCATCAAGTTCACATGAAAGAAAATACATTTCTTTAAACAGATTTTTTTTCTTTTATGGGAGAGGAAAGATGTAAGGGTTTAGTAATCTAACTCTTTTCCAGTGTGTGCTACTTTCTCTGCATAGATGTGACAGTAAGGAACCAAATGGCAGATTCCATGATAACAGTCTAATTGTGAACAAGGGGCTTGAATTAAGTTAAGTCACTTGGGAGGTCTTTGATAATTGCATATATTAGCAGGGTCTGGTACATTTTCTGTTTCCCTGCACATTTCAGAATGTGTATCTGACTTTGATGATTTTACTATGTTAAGCATAAATCACAGACTAATTTACTATTTACTTTGAGTGGTTCTTTATATAAATCTTTGACAGTTTTTCAGAATCAGCAACGGACTTTGTTTTCTAATCCTGTGTACTGGAAAACAATGCCATTTCCAGTTGCAGCAATTAAAGTAGGACCACTAAAAGTGTAGGGCAGAGCCCCCTGATTGACAAAGGGTTTAGAAGATTTCAGAATATCACTGGCCATGGACCATAGCTCTTGTTTTTTTCTGAGTGTGCACATATTCACATGTGATGATTGGGAATATCTTTATAAATAGGTTGTAACAGTCATTTTTGTTTTATAAGCAACATGTTTGTGGGTGCTCTCCAAAATTTTCTAAACCATAGATTTCCAAGAAATACCACCGTATTTCTTTATATTGTTTGTTTTCATTTTCTTCTCAGCCTAGATTCTAATATATTTTGATAGACAAGAATTTTAATTACAAGCTTGCATTTTGTTCTTCTAGTTTCTTGCTTAAATGAGTGTACTACAGATACATTTGAGGGTGGAATGATGTAAAATAAACTTGTGTAGTGAATCTCTGTTTATACCACAGCAGAACTGAAGTCTTGCATTGTTTTAATGCAATTAGCCAGTTCAAATCTTGTCAAGTACATTTCCATTTAGAGTGCCTTCCGTCTGTGTCATCATTTACTTATATGCCTTTTCATTAAACAATGAATGAATTGCTGAAACTAAGAAGTAAAATAAAAGGCCAACAAGCCCAACAAAAACCCCCAAACTTTTTTTTTTACCAGTATGTAAGCAAAAGGACCTAGTTATTATTATTATTGCATATGTAATTTGTTTGCCATGACAAACTCTGTATTTGAAGCTTACTTGCTTGCTTTACTTGTTATTGTCTTGATCCTTTATAATAATTACCTTTTTTGCAGTCGTTACTTTTGCAATAATTCCCTTTAAGATTTCAGCATAAGGATGGTATAATAACTAAACGAATGTGCCCTAATTAGTGTGACAGTTTATTATTGAATTGGAGTTGGTATGAAATAACAAGCTACCACAGAAGGGTACCAAGCTGGATTCCTAGTCAAGGTGATCACGATACAGATTCACTTATTCAATCAGGATGCAGTTTTCTTCATTTGGAGCATCAATGAACAGACATTTCAAAGAAACCTAGAGGACTTAAGTGCTTAAATCCCAGTAAAACTGAGAACTGCCTTAGGCAGTCTTCAACTTCTTTAGATTATTTTGAACAATCCAGCCATTATTTTCAGCTGTGGGAGTGAATCCTCACAGCAATGGTAGGCAGGCCACTCCTGCATCTATCTGTCATGGAATAGGTTAAGAGTAGAAAAATGAAGAGTTGCTGAAGCTGCTTAGTTATGGAGAAACTGATTTTTATTTCTGAAAGCTACTGAAAGTCAATGGAGTTAGTATGTTAGGTCCGAGCTTGATGCAGCATATTTAATGCTGTATTAAATCATCTTTCTTTGAATAGTTACCTGAGCTTTGGGATCACTTATTATTTCATATATACAGAAGACATGGAGGAGGGCAATGAGTAGGCAAACCCTCTATTTATAAAGGCAATAAGGACCATATTTTCAAAGGTGTTGAGGTATTTAAAGTTGTAAATAGAGGGTCAGTGAGCAGACCAGGTAGTCAAGATGGTTAGCTACCTAATTCACATGGAATTCTGTTGAAATTAATGTGAGTTGGAAAGAGTTTGATGGGGTACTTATGAAAATCTGATGGAAACCTACTTAGAAGCTTAGTATGCTTTGAAGAGGGCTACTGGTGCGGACAACTATTGAATTACCATCTCCAGTAAGACATATGTGAAAGCAGTTGCCAAATGTACACTTTGGATGCATTATTTGCTTTTATTAGAAGATAGTTATTTACAGATTTTATTTTACTTTCAGACTGGCTAGAGATTGTGGAAAAATTAGGAGAAAAATTCATAATGAACAAAATACTTGCTGAGCCCCCATAAAGAAATGTTTAAATTTCAACATCTCTGACCATGCTAATAATAATAATAATAATGATGATAATAATAAAAAGTAACATTTTGTTTTCAATTAACACTTTGAAAAGTGAATTTACATGCTCCTTTTTCAAAAGTTACTTTGGGGATGATTTTCAACCAAACTTACACAAATTTGAAAATAACTGTCTCTGAATGGGTATTTTTCACAACAAGAATGTATGATGATAGTAAAAATTCCCCTTTTATTTTCCTACTTGCAGGTTTTTCCTTTGTAAATGTAGCTTGTTAAGTAGTTGCATACACCTGTCAATTCATGCATATTGATTAACTTTGCTCTTTGTAAATCATAAAATCATAGATATTGATGTTTCCTTACTGATTTTTCAGTTCTTTAAAACTGTTACTATTGGGATGTTTTTTTTTCTCAAATGTAAATACTAGATAAAATATTTTATTGTATTTCTGTGTGAGAGAAATGCACCTTTATGATGATGTTTTTGGTTAAGAATGTGAAACCTTCAAAAATCCCATCTATATTTATATCTATCTAGTTTATATTTGCTTCCTTCACTAGTATGAGTTTGGTTAGTAGAAAGTTATCAAATACTGTATAAACAAGGGGGTAGGAGAAGGTAGGTAAGTTAAAAAAATTGAACAGTGCTCCATATTTCTTAATATAGCTTGTTAGAATGTGATATATGAATGGTATTAGCTATATATCCTTTTAAACTTTCTGTTATTAATAGCTAACTACTGCATAGATAGCTTGGGACTAGAAAGCTCTACGGAGTGCAGAAATAATTCTTGTATTCAAGGTAGATTTTGTTTGTTTTTTGGTTTTTGTGAGAACACTCAAAGAATAGGTGTGTTGAAGGTATGCATCTCAAAATTAAACATTCTGTATCAAAACATTTTTCTGGAAGATAAAATCAATCGGTATTACATAAACTTGTTCATCAGGATCTGTTTTCAGCAAAAACAACTTTTGGCAATCTCCAGCTTTTTTTCTTTCCTGAAGGGGAACCTAAACTAAGCATATTGATACCTTAAACTGAGCTTCTGATTCTTCTCCTTGGAAATCACTGAGGTCTTACAGAGTATTTGAGATCTTATCTCTGTTATTTTAGCGTAGACCAAGTTTATCAATGAGAAGGGTTTTGAGACCTGATGTCCAGAAGTAAGAATCAATGTTTAATTTTGGTATATTCTGTGCTGTTTTATTTAGCTGTAAGGCTGTTTTCCATTGATTAGGCAATATTACAGTCTTTCTTCTGGATACATACACAGAAAATGTCTGCTTGAATCTTGAGTGAACATTATATTTTTTAACATAGATTGTTTCCGGTGTCCCATAGTTGTCTGGGAAAAGCATCTTTCATGGCCAACTATTAAGCAAAAGCATCTTTGTTCTCTGTAAAAGCACCCCAGAGATCTGTAATATGCTAACAGTAATGGAGGAGCTTTCTTTTGGCTAGTAATAATGCTATCGGCATCTTAATTGCATGAGCTGGGTTTTAAAAAATGTAAATAAATAGCACAAATATTGAATATTTTGAGACTTTGCTAACCTAGATCTATAGCTTCAGAAGCAGAGAAAATCCTGTAAATGGCAGCAGTTAGATGCTTTCCTAATTGGTCATATTAGAATATGTGTGCTATCTGAAGTGAATGCTTAATAGGTGGTATGTTTTCACTGGAGCTTTCAGGTGCATAGTTCTCATGTACGGCAAGTCTAATGCTCATAAAAAAAATCAGTTGTGAACTACAGTTCATGTGTATCAGCACTGAAACCTGGTATGGAGCTTTTTCAGACTCACTGTTAGGACCCTGTAATATTTCTTTCTTGACTAAGAATTATTCCTCATTTCCTCTTGCACTCCATATAGCTCTTCATCTCTGTGAAGAGATTTGCCTCAAGTCCTAAATACTTGGTCTTGGGGTGCTCTTCAGTTCAGGAATTCATTCTTTGTATTTTTTTTTTTTTTAATATCCATTTGACTCTCCACCTTCTTAGTAGTTAACAGACTGTAAAGCTGGCCTAAAAGTAAAGAACTCTCCCTTCTGAGTCGTGAGTGCTCTGGGTCGTTCTTCAGTTTATTTCACTACTTCAGACATAGAGTGACTTTAGTTGATTATCTGTAGGTTTTATCAATTCAATTAAGAATAACATTCCGCTGCCCTCCCTCCCCTTGTTATTAAAGGTAATAAGTCATCATAAAGTTCTGAAACTTAAAGATGGAGGAGGACTGAGTGGCTGAGGTAACTGTAGCTAGGCCCTTTGGTGGTGAAATACAAAATATTTACTGCTAAAGTGATTTAGTGATGAGCTGCTACTTGGGTTCTTCTCTCCTGTGTTACCTTGTAGCTATATTCTGTCTAGTAGTTCTCTTCCTTATGTATATTGATGCCACCTCTGTTTGTTGATTTTAGATTTCACTTTATCATTTTAGATTCTAACTCTTCTTTCCAAAGTGCTTGATAAACTGGCTTGGCGTTTTCTGTAATTTTTGTGTGCCTTTTTTTTCCATCTTGCAAGTAAATTGGAAATAATCAGTAGAACTAAGTAGAAGCTAGACTTCATGGTAACCTTTGGATTGATAAGGTATTAATGATAATTAGCTTTTGGTCATGGTATTCCTATGGCAGCTCTGGTCTGCAGCTTCATTCCTTTCATTTAGTGTTTGTTGGTTCAGCAGTGAGACTGTAGCCCTCAAGAAGTTTAGTCCTTACTGTGGTTAAAGATTACTGTGTTGAAATGATGCAGACTCAGTAGGAAGAACCTGAATCTGGTCAAAGACAAAGCTATTACAGGTAAATTAGTAATCAGCAGCACAGTCCTTCATTTGCAAACACTGTCCCTGAATCCTTTTGTTTGTCTGACATTTATTCTTTGAATGTTGCTGCAGTAATAGATTTTTCTGGCAATATTGCTGCCAACATCTTAGTTGTCACAGAAGGAACGCCTCTGTTAGTGCCAGTGTCTTCTGCAACCCCACTTGTATGCTCCTAATAACTTTTTTCTCATCCTTAACAGGAAATGGCAGTTGCAGTATTGGGGTGTCCTTTTACCTATACAACTTATTACCTTGATATTGTTCTGCGGAGGGTAGAAAACAGATTATTTTGACTCCTTTGTCAATGGGTATTGTTGACTCCTTTGTCAGGTGAATAATTAATTCTGAAAATAGTGCACATTTAAAGGAAAGGCTGCATTTGTCCAAAGAGAGTGAGAGAAAATCCAGACTGCTCTGCTGCTGAGGCAGAGTACTTTTCCAGTTTGCAGTGAGGGAACTGAACATCTTAAGCAAAAGTAGATGAAATCAGTGAGAGAAGACCTGCTGGGGACCTGGCAAAGACTGAATTCCACAGAGGAAGAGAACAAGCAGGCTCCACCTGCACAAGTGTCCTTTTTGCCATGGAATTTTATGGGACCCCATTCAAATAACTTAATTCTCAAGATCCCCTTAGTCTTGCAATCCTTTTACACTACATTCTAGTAACAAGCAGTAAAGTGGTCTTGCTCAATTTTCCTTCCTCCTTGTTATTGTTTCCTGGCTTACTTTGTATGTGAGTGAAACTATTCACAAGGGAATGATATTCACAGTCTTTCCTGAAGGCGTTCCCAGAGGAGTGTTTATAAGAATCTTTAGTTGAGTAACAGTTTTCTCATAATTAAACCAAAATTTTTCAGATTGAAATTCTTGAACGTGAAGATTTTTCCGCACATGAAGAATTTAAAAATGAAACCAGACTTCGTCTTTTACTTACTCTCACATGTGTAGACTCTCCCTTTCTTTCTCTGATGACTTTTAGCTATAGTATTTATTAGTGATACAGTGGAGTTCTGTAACATATTTTGAGCACAAAAGCCTGTGCTCAGCAAATTGCTTCGACTAATACCATATCCAGTTACCTGAACATTGGAGGTATATTTTGTTGCATTGCCAAAGAAAGCAACTAATAATACTTCTAAGAACTTTAACTGTAGGATATAAAATGTGTGGTGTGTGTCTCTTCTTGGCAGTAACTTTACAGTGAAAACCAGATATTAAGTAAATAGATATCATTTATTCTATGTATGTGCCTTTTGTTTTTTCACCACAGGTTTGCAGTTCTTTCATTGCAGTGAAATTCTGTAAGTTCTGTTATGAAGCAACTAGCCATTGCATAATCATTCAAAGGGTACTAAAGTACAGTTAAAACTTCTTATAATGTTTTAGATTATTACATATTGATACTGCATGCTTCAGTGTACAGAACTGTCGTGTTTGGAGTAACAACCAAATAAGTTAGCACTACTGCAGAAAATATTTATGTAGTGTAACTGTATAAGAGTCTGTGTATTGGATGAACTTTATATATAGCATAATATGGCTTGATCTAGTATTTAAAATGTGTGGTTTACACATGATCAAAAGGGTGCCTTTGTGAATAGGCAGGTGTTTCTACTTCAGTCACACCTTCTGGTTGTCCATGGATTCATCATATAGCTCCTTTGAATCAGCTTACTGGTCTGTAAAATGGCAATGATAATATCTAGAACACAGGGATGCATTTATTCCACAGTTGAGGTCTTAGGTTTATGGCAGGTTGAGATTTAAGTTTACATGGCACTGGGCCTGCTGGCGACGGATGGAGTTCAGCTGTCTCAAAGGGGGAAAAGGATTCTCGCCTATGAGTTGGCGGGGCTCATCAAGAGGGCTTTAAACGAGGTTCGAAGTGGGAAGGGGATAAAACTAGGCTCGCTAGAGATGAGCCTAGGGGTGGCATGCTGATGTTGGGGGTGAGATCTATAGCCTAGCACAAGTGCATCTACCTCAATGCACGCAGCATGGGCAGCAAACAGGAGGAGCTGGAAGCCATTGTGCATCAGGATAGCTATGACTTAGTTGCCATCACAGAAACATGGTGGGATGACTCTCAAGACTGGAGTGCTGTGATGGATGGCTATAAGCTCTTCAGAAGGGATAGGCAGGAAGGAGAGGTGGTGGGGTGGCTCTGTATGTTAGGGAGTGTTTCGAATGTGTACAGAGCTCGACGACTGTGATGATCAGGTCGAGTGCTTATGGGTAAGGATGAGGGGGAAGGCCAACAAGGCAGATATCCTGCTGGGAGTCTGTTATAGACCACCCAACCAGGATGAAGAGGCAGACGAAGCATTCTGCAAGCAGCTGGCAGAAGTCTCACAATCTCTAGCCCTTGTCCTCGTGGGGGACTTCAACTTACCCGATGTCTGCTGGAAATACAACACGGCAGAGAGGAAACAGTCGAGGAGGTTCCTGGAGTGTGTGGAAGATAATTTCCTGACGCAGCTGGTAAGTGAGCCTGCCAGGGGAGGTGCCTCACTCGACCTGCTGTTTACCAACAGAGAAGGACTGGTGGGAGATGTGGTGGTCGGAGGCCGTCTGGGGCTTAGCGACCATGAAATGATAGAATTCTTGATTCTTGGTGAAGTAAGGAGGGCGGTCAGCAAAACCACTACCATGGACTTCCAGAGGGTGGACTTTGGCCTGTTCAGGATGCTGGTTGAGAGAGTCCCTTGGGAGACAGTCCTGAAGGGCAGAGGGGTCCAGGAAGGCTGGGCGTTCTTCAAGGAGGAAGTCTTAAAGGCGCAGGAGCGGGCTGTCCCCATGTGCCGCAAGAAGAGCCAGCGGGGAAGACGACTGGTCTGGCTGAACAGGGAGATTTTTCTGGGACTCAGGGGAAAAAAGGAGAGTCTACCACTGTTGGAAGAAGGGACAGGCAACTCAGGAAGCGTACAGGGATCTCGTTAGGTCATGCAGAGAGGAAATTAGAATGGCAAAAGCCCAGCTAGAACTCAATCTGGCCACAGTTGTAAGAGACAACAAAAAATGTTTTTACAAATATATTAATGACAAAAAGAGAGCCAAGGAGAATCTCCATCCTCTACTGGATGCCAGGGGGAACATTGCCACCAAGGATGAGGAAAAGGTGGAGGTGCTTAATGCCTTCTTTGCCTCAGTCTTTAATAGTCAGACCGGTTATCCTCAGGGTATTCAGCCCCCTGAGCTGGGAGACAGGGAAGGAGAGCAGAATACACCCCCCATAATCGAAGAGGAAGTGGTTAACGACCTGCTATGACACCTGGATGCTAACAAGTCTATGGGGCCAGATGGGATCCACCCKAGAGTACTGAGGGAGCTCGTGGAGGAGCTTGCCAAGCCGCTCTCCATGATCTGTCAGCTGTCCTGATTAACAGGGCAGGTCCCGGGTGACTGGAGGCTTGCCAAAGTGATGCCCTTCTACAAGAAGGGCCAGAAGGAGGATCCGGGGAACTGCAGGCCTGTCAGCCTGACCTTGGTACCGGGGAAGGTTATGGAGCGGTTCATCTTGAGGGTGCTCACGAGGTAGGTGCAGGACAACCAGGGGATCGGGCCCAGCCAGCATGGGTTCATGAAGGGCAGGTCCTGCTTGACCAACCTGATCTCCTTCTATGACCAGGTGACCTGCCTAGTGGATGAGGGGAAGGCTGTGGATGTGGTCTACCTGGACTTTAGTAAAGCCTTTGACACTGTCTCCCACCGCATTCTCCTAGAGGAGCTGACGGCTCATGGCTTAGATGGGTGTACTCTTCGCTGGGTAAAAAACTGGCTGGATGGCCGAGCCCAGAGAGTTGTGAACGGAGTTAAATCCAGTTGGCGGTCGGTCATGAGCRGTGTTCCCCAGGGCTCAGTTTTGGGGCCGGTCTTGTTTAATTTCTTTATCAATGATCTGGACGAGGGGATCAAGTGCACCCTCAGTAAGTTTGTGGACAACACGAAGTTGGGCAGGAGTGTTGATCTGCCTGAGGGTAGGAAGGCTCTGCAGAGGGATCTGGACAGGCTGGATCGATGGGCCGAGGCCAATTGTATGAGGTTCAACAAGGCCAAGTGTTGGGTCCTGCACTTTGGTCGCAACAACCCCAGGCAACGCTACGGGCTTGGGGAAGAGTGGCTGGAAAGGTGCCCGGCAGAAAAGGACCTGGGGGTGCTGGTCGACGGCCAGCTGAACATGAGCCGGCAATGTGCCCAGGTGGCCAAGAACGCCAACAGCATCCTGGCCTGTGTCAGAAATGGTTTGGCCAGCAGGAGTAGGGAGGTGACTGTGCCCCTGTACTCAGCACTGGTGAGGTGGCACCTCAAATACTGTGTTCAGTTTTGGGCCCCTCACTACAAGAAGGACATCGAGGTGCTGGAGCGTGTCCAGAGAAGGGCGACGAGGCTGGTGAGGGGTCTGGAGAACAGGTTTTATGAGGAGCGGCTGAGGGAACTGGGGTGGTTTAGTCTGGAGAAGAGGAAGCTGAGGGGAAACCTTATCGCTCTCTACAACTACCTGAAAGGAGGTTGTAGTGAGGTGGGTGTTGGTCTCTTCTCCCAAGTAACAAGCGGTAGGTCAAGAGGAAATGGCCTCAAGTTGCGCCAGGGGAGGTTTAGATTGGACATTAGGAAAAATTTCTTCACCGAAAGGGTTGTCAAGCACTGGAACAGGCTGCCCAGGGAAGTGGTGGAGTCACCATCCCTCGAGGCATTCAAAAAATGTGTAGATGTGTCTCTTTGGGACATGGTTTAGTGGGCCTGGTGGTGTTGGGTCGACAGTTGGACTTGATGACCTTAGAGGTCTTTTCCAACCTTAATGATTCTATGGTAAGGGGCACACGGAAATGCACTTAGCAAAGCACTCACCTCAATATAAAATGGAGAGTCCATCAGTAGAGGGAAATTGAGATCACTTTGCAGAAACCATAATTAGCCCTTTTGGATTCTACGGAAAACTAGTACCAGCAGTTCTTAATGTACCTACAGAATTACACTGTAATTATAAAATAGCAAAACTTGCCACTTTCTAAGTGCACATATTTTCAATTTAAGACCCTACACCACAAGTAATAATAGGATTTTACACCACATGGGACCCCAGTGTTTGGTTATAACAATAAAACCTCCCAAAACTTTCTACCTGAGACTTCTAGATAACTAACAGTCTTACACAATATTTAAAGATAAAGTGGAGCAGCAGGCACTATGATGGAGACAGAGCAGAGCACTGATACTCCCTGGCAATGGCAGCGAGGTTCTGTATTAGGTGCTCCTGACCTCTACTTGGGAAGGCTAAATGATAGCAATGGCATGTGTTAAATGAATTAGAGGCAACACCAGTTGAAAGACAGAATAATACAAGGATCACATAATGAGTTATCCTCTAATGCTATATGAAAATTCACCAAGGAAAGATAAAAAGTAATTTTACTGATTTTTTTTTTTGAAGAAGATTACTAAAAAACTGTGACTGGTTTTTGGTTTTGTTGCTTTTGTATTTAGATTAATATGAACTTGACAGCTCACAGTACAAGCTGTCAGGTACTTATCTTTGTTACCCATTTAGGTATGCTTTACTTAAAACAAATATATGATATGGGTTAGTTTGAGTTTGGTGCCCTTTTTGTCAGGTGGCAGATTGTTGTTTTCTTTTGTCAGTCGTTCAACAAAAAAGTTCTGAGGAGAAATGCTTCTGTCCCTAGGACTTCCCCCTCAACCCGTATCACTTTAGTAATGTATATTACCTCTCCTGATTAACTTTGCCTCACTAGTGTTTTTGAATAGCACAGCTACAGCAACRTTGCAACTACAGCATGGAATTATGATAAGACAGATAAGGTATTGTGCAGTCATGGGTCTACATTTCTTCAACTTCTTCAGCATTTGTTTCTTACAGAGTACTTGTTTTTTAAACATGAATTAAATAATAATAAGTTGAATTAAAGAACTTGAAAAAATTCCTGTGGTGGTAAATAAAAACTTCTTAGTTTAGAGACACCATGAGGTGCTACAGAAACTAACTATACCTTTACCTTCTGTATTTCTTTTAAACCATTCAGAAAGTGAAATCTAGTCCTCTATTGGTCTTTGATATGTTTAGGTGTTACCAAATAGTGTTGCTAAATAAAATTATTTCTATTTTCTGTCTTAGATCGCAAATACCAAGGTTTTATAGAGTCAGTTTTGAGACCGGTTATCCTGAAGATATTTTTGCAATACATTTGGTATGTCTTCTTGAGCCAAACAAATTTCTAAGTGTTAACATTTACCTTTGTAATACAACACACTAACATAGTGTTTTATCCCCCAGTGTCTATTTAATTTGTTTAGTGAAATTGTACATAGATCTATGCTGTAGCCAGAGAATATTGTATTGCTTGGCTGTCGTTTGTTATATTTCCAACAAAAACAAATTATACTCTGTCATTTGAATGAAATGACACAATCTGTAGCCAACTCATATTGTTTATTTGTTCTTTGTAATGTTAGACCTAAATGGATAAGGAATATACAATTTCTGAAAAATTGTATGGTGTGGGATGTAACATTTTATCCTCTTATTTAAGCTACTTCTGTAGCTAGGAAGAGCATTCTTAGCTTTCTGGTACTCAAACTTACATATTACATACTGCCTTTTTCTATGCATTGGTAAGCTTTCTCCTTTTGTTTTTCCCCTCCTTTTCTCCTTTTCTTTTTCTTCTCCTTTTCCTTTTCCCCTCCTTTTCTCTTGAGATCCTGAGCAAATGGTGCCAGAAAACATGCAGTGCAAAATTATGTTGCATAAACAATAAGTCTAATATGTACAGATCAAAATCCACCACAGGAATAGTAAATCTGATATAGATGTCATCAGATCCACAGATTTTGGATCTGCTAGCTCTGGCAGATTTGTATTGCAGAAGTTTTTAATTTTTCCCTTGATTCTGCGACTAAGCTGTAGGGAAAAAAGGGGGTGTGCCTAATTTGCATATATACAAAGGACCTAGAAAGGTTTTCATTCCAGTCTCAGTGTCTGAGATCTTACCAGTCGTATCTGTCAACTCAGTAATGTTACACCATTCTGATTTCACTTGTCGGTCTCTGGCCCAGTTAGAACACGGTGGCCATTCTCTCCTCAGTCACTGATTTAGACGTTACTTGGGATAAACTTCAATCTAAGTCAGCCACTAACTCAAATATGATGAGAGCCTCTCCATTAGGTGTGAAGAACTACCAAAGAAAGGTCAGTCACAGAATTTCTGCTTTATCTGTTCTTGATACTTTACTCATTTCTCACCATGAAAATAGCTTCCTTTCCCTTACATGTTATTAAATGACTTTGGTAAATCTCTCTTTAAGAAACTTTATGCCAGAATAAATTCCATTTTACAAAATCTCTTAGAGGTTGTTCCTGTGCTAGTTTTTAAAGGGTCCTGGCTTGGTTACAATGTCTCTGAACAAAAGTATTATACAGTAGAAACACACAAAAATGATAACTGACGCTGAAGTCTTGAGGGATAAATAAGACATTGGTATTCCATATTTTATAGCTGTTTTACTATTATTAACAATCCTCAATTTGCAATTGGAAAGTCCCATGAGTTATTGCATTAACTAAACACGCCGGGGGACAGTTTGTGCAATTCGCATTCAAATATCCTATAGATGACAGTTTGTAGTAATAGAGCTATAACTTTGTGCTAAAGTGCAGTCAAAACATGCATTTCCAATGTGAGTAAGCGTTGCAGAAAAAGAAGTAAGGCAAGTTACTTAATTCATCTTTATAGGTGGTAATTTGTAACTGGAAATTGTGTGGCCTAATTGACACGGAAAAACAATTTTACATGTGGAGGGGATGATATTTTCTTTAATGAAATGATACATATCTTCTGGTAATTCATAGCTAAATGGGTTCACCTCAACTTTCAAAGGCATGTGCAGTTTAATTTTGATTCACAGTTAATATGTACGGTTCTTTAAAAGGTGCAACTGTTTCTAAGTCATTCAGATCTTGACACAGAAATACAGCCGTTTCTAGTCCAGTGCAAAATAACAGAGCTGTTGGTGAACGAATAAAAGAAGAGTGTCATCTTCACTATCATAAGGTCACTTTTTGGTGTATTACAATGGTAATTTGAAATGCAGCGTCATGCCCTGTCATCTATAGTGACCTATAGGGAGCTGCCTTATTTCAGTGCTGCGTGATGTGTGCCTGAACCACTGAGACACGAGATGTTTCCACCTCCGCATCCGAGTGTTGTACAGCACCACAAGGTGGAGATGAGATGTGGGTTAATTTTCAGGCTGATGGCAAGATCAGAGAATGAAGCATCAGAAATATTTTATACATGTAGTATACGGGATGCCCCACATACCTCATAAAATCGTGAAGCGAATTAAATTACATCAGCACAGTACCTTGTGTTTGCACTTTGGATTCCGCTATTAGGGCATGTGCAGAATACAAAMAAATCTGTTGTGCAATGTTTAATCTTCTTTTACTTGTTATTTAATTTTGCATACAAAGGTACAATGCAATACAACAAATATTAAATGTATATACTAAAACACATGAATTCAAAACCCCATTTATTTTATCAATTGCTTAAGCTCATTTGATCATAAAGAACAGGGAGACCAAACAGCTATAAAAGAGCTCCATTTTCTATCAACTGAACCAAATCCTCCTTTGATCTGTTAATCCCAAGTTTATAAGGTTAGGAGATAAGCAAGCGTAACTAAATTCCTTTTTCTTTTTGTCCATCTAATAGTCTATGAAGCAAAGCAAACATAATAAGCTGCTTTGCTGCTTTTCAGCCTCTTCTTGCTGAATAATTCAAAAAGTGCATTACAGGTTTTATGAGTACAACTGTACACACAAGCAATGTTCCATGATTTTTGCATGCCTCAAATTTGCATATATTATATTTTTATTTTACATTTCTGACACAGAAGCTGACTGCCTACTCGTTCTTGGATTTTTATTAGGTCTTTGATGCTTGCTGGAGGAGAAGGCCTCTTTTGTCTCTGATAGCCTTAAGGCAGATCTAGGTTAGCAAGAAAGCCAGAGGTTTCAGGCTTGTTAAATGTCACAGTAATGGCTGTCTTTACGCATTGAAATACCAGCCTTCTTCTTTATAGGAAAATGAATCACATTACCACCAAGGGAAGGAAAGCCTTTGTTGGAGGAGACTGCTAGTCTGCTACTTAAGAAGGGGATTTAATTTTCCCCTCCAGGCTTTTTGGCCAGCCCACTACTGCTGCCCTTGTGGAACTCTGATATCATAGCATGCGAAGGATAGCAAAGAAGAAAGAGCAATTAGCCATTAATCATACTCATTTTGCATTGGATGGACAGACCATTTAAAATACTGTATGTATTCAGTCCATGAGCAAGAATAGCCTGTGTGGACAAAGCACGAATGTGTGGAATTTTATTCTTGCATTTTGGATAAGCATTTCTTGCTTAATTCTTATTCAATGTCACTGAGCTGGTGTTATGCATACTACTTTTTATTAAACCCTTCTCATAAGTTTTAGTGCACAGAGAATTAAATTGAGGATTTATATTGCCTACAAAGTGCCCATTTTTCATTTCATAAAAGTGAGTGGATTACTTTAAATAAAAATATAACAACTGCAGTATTAATTCTGCAAACATAAAAACTTGATTGAAATAATTGATTATAATGTTGTTTCATATTTATGCTTTTATGTGTTTCATAAAATAAAGAATAGTTGATTAAATTACTATGTTGTTGCATATATAATGAAATATTTATCTAGATAAGTAAGTGTATACTTAAACTTTGTATTTAATTACATTAGTATATAGGGAATTAAACTTAACTAAATAAAAGTATGTATATATATTCATTATTCTGTCAAATACTATTTTGGTAGAAAACATAATTGAAGTTTTTTTATTTGTTAAATAACAGCATTAGCATGTGTGCTGGGGATGTGTTAGAAAAAGTAAGTTTGTCAAGACCTTTTGCATTCAAGATCAATTTATTAAAAAAAGAAAATACTATTGGTAGGCTGTGAATTGACCTGATTACTTCTATTTCCGAGGTCCTTTAAGTTCCTTGGACTATTAGATCTCATACTTCCATTTGAAACTGGTATTTTTATGGTAAGTGGGGGAAGTAAGTTAGTTATTCTGCTTTTTCAGTCATATACCTTTGGATGAACTTGACATCGAAGTGGAGTAGTTCCTTTATCTGAAAAGAAAAAGAAATTAAGCATCTGTTATTTGATCTAGCAAAACAGCTTCATTTGAATGCTGGCCCAGGTACTTCAATCCAAACAATATCCTTTGCTTTCTGAACTGCAGCAACTGCCTTTTGCTTTTTGGACTTGATTTATGACGTTTCATATGCTTCACCCTGTAGAGCTGAAAGAAATGCTTATAAGAAACAAGAAGTGTCAGTGCTTACATGTCCTACATCCTTATCAATCTGCATGCTTCTGCTTTCCACCAAGTGTCCAGAGCCTCTCTGGTCTTTGGTTACTGAGAAGAATGGGGTCTCCTCATGTTTGAACCTGTATCTGGAAAGATGCCCCTGCATGACTTTTGGGTATGCATTTTCCTGGTGAGGAAAGCAAGAGATCACAATATCATTTTCATTTACTAATGACATTGTTCCTTGACCTTTGCTAATCCACATAAGAGGCATGCAATATCTGTCTTAATTATGATAGAATTGACAGTCATATGGTTAAGATTTTTGAGATTCAGAGATTTAGTTACTAGCTCTCCTGTGGTCCTCTTGGGTGATCTTTAGCAAGTCACTTGCATTAATGTATTGGTTCCCTAACTTTAAAATAAGGTTAATGACTTCTTAATCTGCATGAAATGATGTTTTTCGGATATATCATGAAAGAAGTAGGTTTAAGGAGAAATTTAAGTGAATTTAAGGGGGTGACCTTGTTTCATACCTGAAAAGTTTCATACTCTTAAACCACACTCTCCAAACACAGAGGATAGAAATTTGGTAGAAAAGAAAGCAGAAGTTTGGTTCATCATAAGATGATTCCAAAACCTAAGATTTTAAGGAAAATATCTACAGTCATGAAAATCTCAAAGACACTTTTGGCATTATTTTTTATTATTTGTGTTCAGATTTCTTGTCCAAGAAAGGAAAATGAGAGGTCAGTTGTCTCCTTTTAATACCTCAGTCCTGTGAGCCATTTAAAAGTGAATGCTAGTTCATTTTTATGTCATGTAGTAATTCAACATTATCTCAGCTATCCTGAATGAACAGAATTCAACATGTGTCTCTGAGGTTTGGCACAATACCACATGCATTTTGCATTCACATGTATGGCTGCACTTCCTGTGGCAATGCTGACTGCCAAACTAGCTCTGAACTGAAACAGGCTTGAGCATGTCTTTGTGACAGGACAAGGACATGACAAGTGTCTTCCGGCTCAGCTATTTTGCAGTTGTGCGTCTCTGGTTTGTAAGTACCCATGTCTTTATATAACAAGAGGATGTTGGATGACCCTGCCATTTTAGACATCTTAGTGCTACTGGCAATGCTACTGTTAGAAATAGTAAGCCAACAGATTACGTACAAGGTTGGAAAATGAGGAAATGCCGTGTTGGCAGAATTGCCATTCGGTTAAGTAATTGTAACATACTGTATCATATCATAACTCCTTTTGCAAATGTATGGCTAACACAAATGGATTTTTTTTTAATAGTTCCTTTCTGTCTTGTAAAAGATTAAAATAAAAATAAAATCTTAAAATAAATTTGTAGATCATCTGTATGTGAGTTTTCTGATCCTTGACAATTACAGAATTTAGAGCTTACTTGAGGAATGTTGCTGCTTYGGTGGCACAGGATTTTAGTTAATTGACGTGAATTTGAATGCCTAATAGATCATAATATAATAATATTTTTTGTTAAGGCTATTGGGCCTGTATTATTGATTTTTTTTTTTTAAATGTACAACTTTGATGTGTGTAGCTTTGAATGTTTCCTGATGGAACAGGAGCACCTGGTGTCCAGTTCTCTCTTATGTAATGGCCCATTCTGCATGTGTGGGTATTTTCTTTTTTAGATGGCCTTTTTCTAGTATATTGGGGAGGGAGGAGATTCTTAACATGTACATTTAATTAGGATATTTGCCTGCTAAAGTCCTTTTAGTACAGTAAATTTTACCTGCCATACTGTAACACACTAATGCTAGTTTTCTTTAAATATTACATGCTATTATTTATTTTAATTTTCTGTCATTTCAAACTTAGGAAACACTTTTTTCTTTCTTTTTTTTTAACTTAGTCTTATTCACCACATAATTATATTTTTCTACCTGTGTGTAACATTATTCAAAATGAATACTTCTTTCTACCTTATTATATTCTGCAGAATTTATTAAATATTTCCTACTGTTATTTTGATTTGACCTTAAAAAAGTAGTATAAACTATGGTGCAGATTATGTTGGAAAACATCTTATAAGTAATTTTCCAAGAAAAGCGTGTTAGACAAATATCTGTCACTATTTTAATGTATACATTTTAGCTGTATGTAAACCTGGCCAGTGTAGGATTGTGCAGGTTATCTGTAAAAAAAGTTATCCCTCTAAAGATACAATCCAGCAAATGGAATAGGAGGAAAAGTCAGGATAGATAGCTTGTTCAAAAACAGTAATAGAAAAGTCATGAGAAGACTATTGTTCTTGTCAGCTAGGACCAGTTACTAATTCAGTGCTAGAAACTACACAGCTAAAATATTATTGGAAAAGTATAGCTGGAGTAAAAAACCTCTAAATATGTAATAAATAACCCGAAAGTAATAAATAATGTGAGTTCATAATGAAAATATTATTTCAAACAGTTAAGCTTACAGGTTTGCCCTTATGGGAATGAAGTTAATTGAAGTTACTTGTTGGTTTTGGTTCAGGCGGTTGATTTCTTTCTCCATCCTACTTTTTTAAAAAAAGATAAAGACTTGGTATTGACTTTGAAATAGGAATACACTAAAAATGGCTTTTTAAGATGGTGTTGAATTGATTCTTTTTGAGTTTTATGGTTTTGGGTTTTGCCTTTTTTTTTTTTTTTTTTAAAGTATTTGTGAGTGGAAAGTGTTGGCCCAGATTTTTAAATAATTTTGAAGAACTCTCCAGCTTACCAAAAACGAATGTATGAACTCTTTTCATGATTTCCACTTCATAGCTCCTTATCTTTGGAGAGTGAGATGGGAGGTGGATTATCTGAGGAAATGTTTTCCTATGAATAAAATGCTCTAAAAGTGCTCTAAAAAATGTACTAAAAATGATTGCATTTGTGGGGAAAACATTATTAGCTAATTAGGAATTATTAGCTGTATTAGCCTCCAATCATGGAGCTACAAGAAGTGTGATATCAGCTCACAAATACTCAGATGTGACAATTCTTTTTAGAACAGTGATCTAGTTACAGTAACCTGTGTTTCTTATAACAGTATTCCTGAGATAATGTTGGTATTAAGGTGATGCAAAAATCTATTTAAGTCAACATAGAAATTTCCAGAGGTCTCAAAGTCTCCTGGATCAGGATCATCGACCATAAAGTACAAGTGAAACACAGAAATATAATCTGTCCTTGCATAGAATTCATAGAATTAAAAAAAAAAAAAAAAAAATTAAAGGGAACAACCATCATACTTGTTCATTTTGAATAATGTTGCAGACAGGTAGAAAAATAAGACTAGGGTAAAAAAAAAAAAAGTAGTGTTTATTTTATTTTCTTTCATTTCAAACTTAGGCAACAGCTATCTGACAGGGAACTGAAATAATAAAACCTAATATTTATGTAGAAGAATATTGTGAAATATTTTTCCGTGAGAAAGGCAACTCTTCACTGAATATTAGCTGTTTGTACAACAGTGTCCAACCCTTCCCCTACTACTCTGAAAAATTGCTCACCTGTAGCAATTGCATGTAATTGCAGAACATGGGTGCTGAGTAGCTGTCACATTATTTAATTTGATTTGAATAGGGAAAAAGATAACATCCACAATATTTGTTTTCTGAAGTAGAGAATAAAATATGCATAGTTACTATGAAATGCTGTAAGATGCATCAAGTTTTGGGCTTGCTAGTTTTGACTATGTATGTTTAATCATGTGTCCCAACATTTTCATACTGAAGAATAAGGAGGGATGTTTAAAGCAACATTCAAATAGTTGATACTTGTAACATAATAGAAAACAATAGCTGGTTAAAACCAGCTTCAAATCTTGTATGGATCAAAAAAGCAGAAAATCTGATATCTGCAATATGTCCCACATATAGAGAGACATACATGTCTCTCTAAATATCAGATGACCTTTTTCTGGCATGCTTTAGTTCCATAGTTTAGATAACAGTCTTGGGATACTCTTATGCAGTTGGATTGTTGTGCTTCAACCTAAGAATGGCAACAAAGCTCATTAAAAAGGAAAAGGATTTGCAAATGCTGTGYGTAATGTATATAGTATTTTCATATTTATAGTATTTTAATATTTCATATTTATAGTGTTTTTATTTATTTATTTTATCATGGCTAAAAAACCTGAATTTGGGGCCTTCAACACAATGAGATTGTTTTTTTCCATGGGCAAAACCCACATTTTCTCTTCATCTTTTTCAGCTTCTGCATAACTTGACTGATTGACAAATGTGCATGGACCTTGACTCCAGTGAATCTGCCATCCCCTTATCTTCCTAGAGAGCTCCCAGTCCCTCGCTTTTGCATTTATCGTCTTTATAGCTATATGAGATATGGCGAGTTGTCTTTCGTAGAGGGAGTGAACACACAGTGAGACCTCAGTGCCAAAGGCACGCAGGGCATCTGTGACAGACCAGTGAAAGCGCTTCCAAAATGCCTTTCCTACAAGACTGTCTCCCCTTTCCTTTGTAAGAGGATTTTCACTCTTCCTACATCAAGTGGTGGGGACCAAGTGGACATTCCAGTGTATTCTCCTATATGGAGTCAACGTCAAGCTCAGTTTTGCCTTGTTCAGAAACTAGAAATAGTTGATCTTTGTTCTGTGGTCTTACAGGAGTTTCCTGCAGTGCAGTACCCACTGGGAGTTCAGTGTGTTAGCGCCAACATTGGCTACTAGTATCGAGGTGAAGAGGGGAGCAGGGGATGGTATTCTCACTCTTCTTGCTGCCGAAGTGGTACAGGTAAAAGTAAGGGAAGAAATGATCTCTGTGTCAAAAAAAGGCAACCAGAGGAAAATCTTTGATGAAATGAGAGTCAGGACTGTAAAGTATAAATACTCAGCCAAGCCCTTTCAGCGTACTTCCCCTTGCATATGATCTGTTCAGACACGAGAGGCATGCTGAAAAGAGAGTTGTCCTTCAGCAGAATTGAAAGATGTCTTCCAACAGGAACATAACCCCTTTGTGTGCCTCCCTCCGCCTCTGTCTTCTCTTGCACTATGCAAATCTTTTTTTTTTTTCTTTTCCTCGGACGGCTTGATATGTGATTGGTTCTCCCTTTCAACACAAATGACTGTAGATAGATTTTTCTATTTATATTCAATATCTATGCCTTGGTTCTCAAACATAGAAGGAAAACAATATAGTTCTGCCTCTAGGAGGTTGAATTTGTAAATATATATTAGTTTGGAAATACAATGAGAGATGATAAAATATTCAAAAAGCAGCCTGCTCTTGTGGGATATTATTCTGCACAGCCAGGGAGCAGATTAATGACACTACACAGAAAAAAAATAAGATATGCACCATAAAATATGGATTGGAGTAACAACGTGGAAACTAAAATTCCAGTCCTGGCAGCCTGTGAACCACGTGTGTTTTTACAAAGTTTATCAGCTTTAAATAGTGACACTCAAAAGCAGTCATTATTTAATTGGGAGACATGGAATTTTCTATTCCAGGCAGCTAACTACCAGCAACAAGAATTGTGCCCTATTCTAGGTGTGAGTGGTATTGTCCTCCTGAATAAGATTCAGGGCTATTAAGTCCATTTTGGGTGAATTTTGAAGGTGTATTTTTATTTTTATTTTTTTCAGGAAAGTTCTGTGAAACATACTGTCAAGAGGTTGTATGTAAGCATGTAGCAAAAAGGTTATATTTGTTTTAATTTCCATTTCATTTTACACTACAGAACCTAAGCTGCAATCTTTATGTGCCTTCAGATAGGAAGAGGTAGGAGAAGAGTGTCAGAAGTGGAGTTAGTTTTGCTGGTCCCAGCTGCGTGCCTGGGACACTGGGACACTGGGACACTGCAGTACTCTGTGGTGAACTGCGGGTTCTCTGCTTTTTCTGTTTGGCAGCTGGCTACTGACCTCTCCATCTGCCACCTTTTGTCTTAGGTTCATACAGGACAATTTCCAATGTATTATAAAGATGGGAAGAGTGGTGTCGTATCTTAAGTACTTTTTCAGTTTGGATGAAATTTGGCGTAGAGCTCCCCCTCCAAAGTTGTCAGCCCAGTTTGCATTTTAACACTACAGGCATTAAGACGTGATATTTGCAATAGCATTTTGCAAATGTGTGCGTCCTTTAGGCAGTGCTAATAGCACTACTTGTAGTGAAGCTTGCTTGAAATTTCCCATTAGAAAATACTTCTTAATTCTTGCTGACAACTTTCCCAAAATTCAATAGCGTGGTTTGAAAACTTCCCTTCAAGACATCTACTTTTAGCTGACTTTCCCCCCCCTTAAATTTCAGCTAAAGTGAGTGTGCTATTTTGAGAATAAGGGTAGAGAGGGAGATCTTTGCGCATAATGAAAAAATCATGATCCTGACATTGAAAATTTGACCGACTCCAAGATGCCAATCCAGGATACAAAATTTGGTGGGGAGAATAGTGCTGGTGTTTTGTGACAGTGACGTGCTATTTATTATCACTGTGGACAGTCACTAAGATCTGGCGAGTGTAGATGCATTTGTGAAACCTGCTTATTTTGCAAAGCCAGGCAGAGGCTTCCGTTTAATATTATCTGGATCTGCACTTCCTTTGTAATTGCAGTTCTGGACTGCTGAGGGCCAGGCAGTGTCTGTGTCTGAACGCCTGAACCCAGACAGCAGGAGGAAGGGAGGATATTTTTCTTGTGCTCTGAATAATACATCTGTTAGGGCCAGGCCAGGTAGGGGGAGGAAGCAGCACGGTGCAGGAGTAATAGACTGGGAAGCAGATGGGAGAGTTAGAAAAGGACAGAAAAAATATGTACGTATTCAGAAGCTGTTTGAATTATAGTTGTACACACGAACCTGTGTTTGATAGTCCCCTTTTTAAGAATGCTAGACTTCTCAACTTTTTAATGTAAGGCTTTTTAATGCTCTCTCTATATATATTTACAAATGTGTGTGTGTGTGTATGCGTATACACACAAACACAGAAATATACATAAGCATACAAACATAATTAATTTGATTTAATAATAAGAAGGGAGTGTTATATACAGTGTTAGAACTAGGTAATAAGTTTTAATGAACATTTTTTCTGATAAATTTTTGTAAGTAAGCAGCTGTCTTAAACATTATAATCATGAAGCATCTCAGTTTAGTTGATGGATTTTTCAAGGCACATGTAGATTTTGAAACTATGTTTTGTTACACTTTAACAATTTTTCAAATTTTTTATTGGGGAAAACTTTTTAATCATGAATGATTTTAGTCTCATGTTATCATCGTCTTCTAAGTTTCACAGATTCATCACATATTTCAAAGCATAAACCCAAGCATTTTTTTTTTTTTACAATCCTTTTGAAATTATTTCTTCTGTTCTCATAGTGACTTGCCTTCCTCTTCCTTCTTCTAAATACATTTCCTCTCTGCTGCTATATCAAAGAATTCTTTTTCTTTTTGCTGATTGTTTATATATTTGAAGGTATTTAAAGAGGAAGTAAGAAGTCTGTACATATAATTAAAGGCCTATCCACAGACTTCTGCTTTTGAACTTTGGTTCTACTTATGGATAGATGTAAGCTGTTTCCTCATGCCAAGTAACAATGATATGATCAAAATGAGACTGGCTTGGTTACTAATAGGTACGCGTGGTTTTAAACTTGAATTGCCTAGTGCATGGTTTCTGGATAATCTCTGGGAGTTCAGAATATATATGCTTTCTTTGTACTGTGGTACAAATATAATCCTTTACTTAAGACATTACTGCAAACAGCAGTTAAATCAGACAGTGCTAAATCTTCTAGAGCTGCTCAAAAGTGCTCTGTAGCATCAGGATGGAATTCTTATGAGTGCCAATAGGCATTACATACCTAACTCCCACTGCATGAATGTCTTTTAGGGTGTCTGATGATGGAATGACCCAAATAATTGGTGACTTTCACAGTTCTTGAGTGGAGAATAAATTCATGAACACAAGAACAATTTACTAAGGGGAGTTGAAATGGAAATGAAACAGATGTTGGCAGAGCAATAAGAGATCCCATGAGCTGTGTATCTTTCTGAGGCAGATCTATAGCTGATATAAATTATTTTAACTTGATTGTAGTCTGTTTTAAATGAATGGAGCTATGCTGTCTTATATTAACTGAAGATCTGAACCAATCTTTTTTATTTTTAGTTTATTTTTTGTCAGTGTCATGCTTGTGGTGATGTTCTGTGTGTATTTGGAAAAGATACTGGGAGGTATTTGTGGAAAGCAAACTAGGAAATTATATACAATAATTAATTTAATAACCTTTATTACTTCTTCATTATATTTCTACAGCATAATAATAAAACAGAAGTGCTGGTGTAAAGTAAAGGTAAATTATGATAAACCTTTATAGAATACTGCGAATTGCTCATACTTGTAACATAGCTAGAAGTATTTGGAGACACGTATATAAAAAGATTTATCTGGCTTGTGAACTGAACATCTATATCCTCCTGTGGACAAAATCTTCCACTAATATAAGATGACGTACTCCATTTTTCCTCACCTGATGATATGAAGAAGCATGTTCTAAAAGGCCTTTCTGTTGATATTGGGAATCTTCCTGACATCTGCAGAGGTTTAATAACATCTCCTCATCATATGCTTTAACATACACCTACACAAACTCATTGTCTTCATCTTGTGCTTACAGAAGTAGTAGTGCAAACTCATCGTATTTGGTACTATTGCAAGGAGAAAACCTAGTAGCAAGTCTTTTTGCTTGATGCATAAAAAGAGAGAGAGTCCTGTTTGCATACTATTAGCTATATGGTTCTGCAGGCTAAAATGCAGCAAAAATGAGTTCTTGGAATTAAATAAAGTAGCTAGAGGTCCTTGCAATCTCTGTGGCAGGATAGCACTTTTTTTTTTTTTGTTTGAGAAAGACGGTGTCATTTTTATACATCTATACCATTATTTCAGACCAGAACTAATTCCTCTTTTAGCAAACTGAAATCACATTTAATTCTACTGAAACTATTTCTGCTTTGTTGACAATGACAACAAAACCCCAGAGTTTATAACAGCAAATATATTTATGTATTAAAAACAGATTCTTGTTTTACTGGGGAAAGCTGCTAGTTGTTTCATGAGTAATTTCATAGATATCAAATTGTCAAATTGTCACAAAAACCTGCTGCTGCTTCTGCAACAATTATGGTAGAAAAAGGAGAGGGGAAAGAAATTTCTTGGGAGCTGGATCTGCATGTTTAGAGCAGAATTCCTAACAGACTAGCAGAGTTCAGTCTGCGAATGTTGATGCAAGAAACATAAGAATTTAAATGGAGGAAAAGTGGGTAATTTGGTTTCAGTACGAAAGAAGATGCTTACCTCTTCTACAACTATATGAAAAATATCAAACTGCCACTGATAAATTGAATTAGCATTTTTCAGAAGGTGGTGGAATGCTTCTGGAATAGGTTGACTAATTATATATTAGTTCTGTGAACCACCTGCTAACTGCAGAACTGAAGATAAGGTCAATGCTACAACTACTTTCCTTTTGTGTTTGTACTGGGTTAAGGAACTAATGTTTTTAGGATTCAAGCAACAGCAAATGTGTGTCACTTGAAAGATCATGAGCTGAGCAAAATTATTCCATGGAGCAATCCATTTAGGAAAAAAAGAGGATGAACTTGGTAGCTAATGAAAAATAAGCCTCAGTTAGTACAGTGATGCTGTAGTGGAGATAATAGTAATAATTTAGAGATAAAATCAGCAAGAGGAGCAGGCTCCTGAATTTTATGAAGACTGTCTTGTATAGTTTTTAACCGAGTAGGCAAGGCTATTTATATAAAGTATTTACAGATAGGTGTTTATAAAGTATCCTGCGTAATATTCAAGGATTAACTGACCTAAATTTTCACTGTTAGGAAATCTATAAATAAAGATTTTTCTCTGGTTTTAAAAATAGTTCAGATTTATCCAGGTAACTTTGCCAATCTGTTGTACCGGTGCCAGTACACAGGGGTTTGCATTTGTGGGTTGGTGTTTGAGATGCTTCTGCATTCTTTCTTTCCACCTATTTCTTTATTTTGGACTCTCAATTTCTTTGCCTTTTGTTCATATGCCAACAGTGAGCTATGCTAGAGAGAACTACAGCTTCAATGAAATAAACAGAACAGTTTGACCACTTTCAGATTGAAAGATGAGAAAATCTCAGTTCCATAGCATATAAGACTGGCCAAAATGGAAACCCTGCTGGGCAACATACGCATTTTTATGGCTTATTGTTGACCTCCTTTCTTCTATACACAAATGGATAGAGGAAGAAGACAGGATTAAAAGATTAGTTATGTCAGTTCGTTTTGGTTCCACTATTTTTACTACTGTTTTATTAAATCAAGCTACTGACCAAATGTCTAGTTTCCCCTTCCTGTGAAGGGTGTTTCTTCATGCCTACAATTGATTTTCACACTTTAATCAAAGACTATTGAACTCTTTCAATAGAAAATTCAGGTATGTTTCACAGACTTAAAAAAAAAAAATAGAATAAAATGAAAAATTTCTACATTTTTAGTCATTCAACACAGCTAACTTGTTTACTTTAATATACACGTCTTTACATTAGAAAAGCCTTTTTCCCCAATGGTGTTTTGAGAGAACACTGCCAGAAGTGATCTCTCATTTCTTTGCGTACCTGCATGTCATGATTCTAGGAGCTGCTGCCTGTCTGTTGATACTTTGCTGTCATGGCACGTTTGGAGATAGAATCATAGAATATCCTGAGTTGGAAGGGACCCACGAGAATCATTGAGTCCAACTCATAATTAATTAAATATTTAAATAAGCCTATCCTGTAGTATGATGCAGCAAAGCAAAACTAACATGTTGGTATGTATAACAAAGCATAAAATAACTCAAGTTAAGCAGGAACAACGTATTGGCTGAGCTTACTCACTCACCTTCAGTAATGGAAGCACCCAGTGTTGTGGCTATTGTGGTACATCCTGCAAATATATCCTGAAATACATTTAGTAATGTCTGTAAGAACTCCTTCATTTATAATGAGGTGGATACAATAATCCCTGAAACATAGTGTCTATGTTTTACCATCAGGTTTTAGCCATAGTAACACTGACATAACATAATGTAATAGAAGACCTGAAACATCTCTATGCATGAATGTGGGGGGTTTGTGGATGCAGATGGCACTCAGAAAGCTTACTTTTGAGATTATGAGGTCACTAAAAATGTGTCCCATTTCAATTTTAATATTTTAGAAGTTTACTAACTTGCATCATCTATTGTAAGGCTTTGATCTTGTAAGTACTGGCACTGTGCACAGCAGGAGCATTTGATTTAGGATAAGTGCATACGGTGACTGCCGCAAGACTCAAGTGAAATTAAACAAGCAGCTGAGGGCTCTATTATTAGAAATCTTGAGCTTCTTGTATACCTCTTATTCTCAGCAATATTAGGTAGGAAATGAATATGGGGTGTGAACAGGGAAAGGGCTATATAATTATATAAGCTCAGCCTTCAGCTGACAAAGATGCCTGCTTAAGTACTTCTGTTTGCAGTGTAGCCACCCCACAGTTCTTTCCTGAATGTTGCAGTGCATTTCTTACTTTATCAGCTTTTCTCATCACCTTTTAACTTAACTGTACATCCCACTGTCTATTCCTGCATGGTATAATAGTGATTTCTAGCTAGTAATTTCTGACTGCCTCCCTCCTCCCTTTCTGAACAATTATTTGGCTTTCTTAGTTATACCACTTACTGTTCCCCAGCATTCACAAAGACAAAGCAATTAATTCAAAGACCCAAGCACATACTATACACTAGAAAAGCTGCTATTATTTGCAATTGCTTCATTTACTGAAACTAGAAATTCAAATCTCTACACACAGACCTTTATGCTTAGCTTAGTCTGTCATTTTAAATGGTATATCTGCATTCAGTGGACAAACTACCTTTTTGTGAATTCAGCAGCAGTACTTTGTCATCCTAAAGGAAATTACTCAAAGGACTACAGTATGATAGTCATTTATCAGCAGTGCTACTGCATGGGATTGCGGATTGTCTTATATCTTCCTACCACAGAAGTGTCTGCTTTGCTTTCTCATTATTTTATGCCTTTGCTTATAGGCATGGTAGGAAATTAGGATATTTTACTGGTAGCTAGTGATGATTGTTATTTTTATTCACAAAAGGCGAGGACTGGGAAGTTATTAAACTTATTCTCTTGAGTGAAAAAGATAATCATCACTTCATCATTTTTCATGACTAAGATTCTCCATTTGCTTCACAGAATTACTGTAGTTAAAGGAGGACTGTGTTTTGGGGCTTAAATTAGCATGACCATTAAGGAGATTCAGATCAACAGCTGCTGATATAGATATGGTATGTTTAGTATTATTTTATTCTCATGGAAATGAGTTATTTTTCTGTACAGTGCACACATATAAGATAAACATAATTCCATACTGACATATGAATAGCTGTTCATTATTATAATGTTCTAAGGAAAAGTACTTTGTCTCTTTGCAGTGGCGTATGGCTGAAGGTTTAGGATACAGAACTACAGCTCTTGAATAGCTTGTACTAAATGAGCTTTTTCAGCTATTATTTGCAGTATTGTGAATAATCTTGTAGTATGAATAGAAATACCACTCTGCCATAGTTATCATTAGCTAATGCTTTTCATATATTAACATTTACATAACAAAATTACATCAACACCTTTGGCTTAGGGACTCCATTAACTAACTTGATTCTAGTTGTCATTCTGTGTAGTTTGGCTTTCATTCAATCCTGTTTACAAAAATGAAGGGTCATTTGAACACCAGTCTGGTTTAACATGTCATATGAAGTAACTACTAAAATATCACTACCAGCGATATTTAAATCATGAGTAACCTTGTACATTAAATCCTCCCAATGGGCACAGTGCATTTGACCATGTATTGTTTGAATTTTTAAATTCTCTTCTTAGTGATTTATTTTCTCAAAATTGGTAACAAAACATGCACAASAAAAGGTAACCCCTCACAACTCTTACCTATTCACAAATCCTTCTCAAGTTATACAATATCCTTCTATTTTTGCTAAGCTTTACAGTAAAATACTTTTATTTTTGTTTTTCTCTTGTTTAAATTTCTGGTATTTTATTAAATTTTTCAGTTTTAAAGTGCTATATGTTGCTTCTTTTCCCCCCTTCGTTTTGTTCATATATTTTTGAACTCTCCAGTGTATCACCTGATGTGAGCAAATTTTTGTTTTCCTTTGCTTGACATCTTTTTGCTGTTTTAAGGCTTTCTTTGAGGAAATGAGGAAAAAGTAATACCATTTTGGAAATGAAATCACCATTCAACAGGAAATTCAGGGAATGAGTCAAGTTATGGCACCTTACTGAAAACTTAAGAGATCTAGATGCAGGTATTTACAAATTTAGGGTCCAGTTAACCAAGGTCATTTAAATAAACCGGAGGGATTACTCCTGTGATTAAATCCATATCAACATGGATGAAGGATCAAAATTAATAAGGCATAACTGGACCACAAATTTGTTATGATTGAAGTATTTTATGGAATGCACCTGCAATTGATGTTAAAATGAAAAATGAATGGCTACAATGACCGCTATCCTAAAAAAGGAAAGAAAGTGAGTTTTCTTGATGCATCGTACAAGTTTAGAGTATGTTTTTGCTTTGGAGTCCTATAAAAATAGAAGAGCATAGAAATAACAAAGCTGCAGCTGTAGCATAGAAATAACAAGGAAGACAAGGTGCCCCCAGACCACATGATCTTATAGGAAAAGGATTTGAAATTATACCGGATAAGTGCATTTACAAATTGCGGAAATGATGGCAATTTACTTTTGGTCAGGGATGATGAAGAAATATCCTTGATTTCTCTGCCATCATAAAACAACTGTCTCGGTAAGATTTTGACATGACTCATTGCTGTAGTATCTGTTGTTTGGATAATTTATTTCAGATGAATGCTTTGAATTTCTAATGGTATTTTGCTTGTATCAAGCTTTTGCAAATGAAGAGCTTAATTTCTTTTATGCCAGAAAAAAATACCAATAAATCTTTATCTAACAATGATTGGTTCAGAGACTGCATCTTTATTTGTCACATGAACTATCGGCTTGTCAAAGAATTGATCCATGACCATGTTTGAGTAGTATTTACACTTTCTAAGGTAAAAGTGATTGGGTAAAGGATCCAAGCAAAGGTTTTATCTCAGTCTAAACAAGTGATCCTCAAATGGTCTGTTGTACTTGGAATCTTTGTTGACCAAATCTATAAATATTGCACAGATTATCTCAGTGTATTCCATTTAAGCAGAATGTTGTAAGTAMCACGTGATGAGGTTGAGTTTCTTCAAGAATTCTTAGAGGTTCATTCAGCAACTTTGCTAGTTTTTTTCTTTTTTTTTTTCTTTCAACGTAGAAAAGGCAAAAAAAAAATGGTTAGAACTTAATTTCTGAGAGTCTTGCTTATTTGACAAAGAATCAGCACCATTGAGAGTGAGGGATTTACTCTTTTTTTCTTATGTTGGTGTGACGTTTAAGAATGCTGAGTGCCTCCACTCTGTACATGCAAGCATTTGTCTAGATGGGGATGTTCCATCAGATTAGTTTGCTTATGTTTTGTCCAGCAGCATGTGATAGAAAGCATACTGATGCTGCTTTGCTAAGTTTGCTCAGGTGCTTTTTAACTAGGGTTTTCAGATAGCACTGCAGTTGTTTAAATTAGCTATGAAATGTTCCAGAGAAATGTGCTCTAGCATGGAGTTCTCGTCCTCCACTATAGATACTGGAATTTTTACCACTGTATGTTGTGGGATGTCACTGCTACCTGAAGAAAACTATGGTCCAGCTTAACAAACCCTTATGATTCCCTCTAACATCCCATAATTCTCTGTGTTTTGGAGCAGTTGGTTAGCATGTGGAACCTGGTGTAGAGCATGAACAAGATGGTGCACTTGCAGCTGGAGTGAAACAGTGGAACTGGTTTAGCTTGGCAGCTTTGTCTGTCTTTGCAGAGATGCATCTATAAATACAGGAAGGATTTGAAGATGAGATTTAGCAGATTTTGTTCCAGTTTTTGGAGCATCTGTTGAGCAACATTTTGAGGCTTGACTCACATGACAGAATGGTAATGCAGAACTGGGGAACCAACAATGGCATCAGAACACCAGGATGAAAAAGACTGCTTTTCTACGATTGCTATTAGGCCCATAGATGCTTTCCCGCTACACTAAGAACATTGTTGGGGAAAGACACGGTTGATCAAGCTGGAAGATTAGTAATTATCTAGTCCTGAAGGAGCAGAATGCCACATTCTCTAGGAACACCCTTGTTGTCAGGAATAAGGAAGAAGATTTTGTTCTTCTACTATTGCACCTTGTCACTCTTGTAGAGTCAACTTACCCTCTTGCTGTTTGAAATCTTTCAATGGATGTTTGGACAACAGACAAGAGTTGTTTAACTATACCGTAAGTGGTTGCAGAATGAAGGCAGAATGTTTATTTAGAAGACTGAAGGGTACATGGTAGTGCTTTGTGACAAGTCTGAGTGTTTCTCAACAAATGGAGTTCCTCTTCCAGGAAGAGTTATGTGCTACAGGTGCTATCTTTCACTTTAAGAGAACATCACATGTGGAAACAGGCATTGCAGGGTGAAAAAAAATAGCTGTTCTAACACAATACCTGTAATTACAAAATGCTCAAGATTTCACTCTGACACTGAAATTTAACTCAGGACTTCAAAGACTTACAGGCACTACAGTGACAACAATTTTACTTAGTAGGTACTAATGGAAACTTCAGTTTTATCTATTTTTTCACTCTATCTGTTTTTTCTTGATGCGCTCGTACCATCCCATTTTTTCTTTTACAAACTGTTAGAAAGGGTGATCCACAGATATTTTTCATAGCATATAAATTTCCATATTAATTTGTTTTGGTTTGTTCTTCCTCAAATACAAACTATACAAACCTGATTCCACTAAGTTTAAAATGAAGCTGTTTGTTAGCCTAGTGAGGAAAGGTGGGCACAGCTTTCTCAGAGCCAGCATGTTATGTTGCTTGTTGATTTATAATACTGTGGGGTTTGTAAAAAGACAAAATGGTAACTTCATGCAAACAAGACACCAATGCATAACTCTGCCCACTCTAAGGCTGAAGTAGTTTATGCTTTTCTGCCCAGTTCATTTTGTCTTAGTCACAAAATAGTATAAACAGTTCTAACCAGGGCTATAAACTGTGTAAAGTTTAACTGATGTGCACGGTAGAGTTTTAAGTTCCAAGCCTTAAACAGTAAAGCAGATTTCAATTCCTAAGGGTCTTACCATATTTTTAGTTAGGACTAAAATATAACAGTTGCCTGAGGAAGAAGTTTTAGTTAGAAAATATTTGAGGTAGGCAAAAGCTGTATTTAAATTTTACTAGAAAATGAGAATTCAGCACCAGTTCTCAGAAAATATAACATGCTAAGCCACAGGAAATCTGTCTAAACAGTGTTACTAGGTGGGCGACTGGAGATATTTACTAGAGCTTATGATACCTGCCAGACAGAGCATATGGGCTGGAAATTCTTCGGGCACACAGTGCAGCAGAGTGAATTTTTGCTGCTACTCATCTGGGACTCCAAGAGGAAAGGTGAATTAAAAAGTTCTCTAACCTGTTCTAATGAAGCTACTTGTTAGTGTGTTTTCTGAAATTGTCAGCTGTGCGAGTCTTGTGATCGATACACCTGTCCACTGAGATGGACAGCTGAGGAGTTCACTTTGTTTTGAATAGGCTGTCCGACAGCTGTGAGATGCTAATCCTTCCCGTCTTGCGATGGCTGTTGAGACTTCTGCTCTAAATGAACAGTCACCATGGAAGCCTGATAAATGTTGGCTAATGGAAGGGGGAATCTCTGCATTTAGTAGAACTTTGCTGCTTCTAATTAATGTCATCTTTCCCCTGTCTAAATCATACTTGCTTGTGCCAGCAAGACAGTCTAAAAGAAGATGCTGTCTATCGCGAGAGACATTGCAACTACTCAGATAAAGGTTGGCCCAGGTGATCTTCCAAGGTCCCTTCCAACCTGGGCTGTTCTATGATTCTATAAATGGGGGGCAGGTAAACAGCAAGGTGTGTGCATTGAGATTGACAGATAGGGAACTGCACTTGCTTGGTGTCCCCCAGAACGAGGCCTGTTGCACTGACTAGTGTGCTTATGCTACTGAATCAGAAGGGTGTCATGCAGTTAATCAGATTCTTTGCTTAAGATGATGTTGTTTCTATAGATACAAGGAGGTTTTATACTACATGCAGCCTAATTATGTTTTAAATAAGTTCTCAGGTTTTAATTTTTCTGTGACTACTGTGAAGGATGGACAAAGAATATTTTATAACGGACAAATAACTGCCTGCTTCAGGAAGCAGGAAAAATAGGAGCCAAATGTGAGAATGAGTAACGGCATTTATACACGATTGTGATTCAAGGAATAGAGTCACAGAACAACTTCAAAGATTCCTGCTAGTTGACAGGACATTTGGAACAGACTGAGATGAGAAAAAAGCATTCCCTCTGCATTACAAAACTCTGGCATTCTCTTTCAAATTGCTAATTAGGAAAAATAGGTAGCACCCACAGATGAAAGCACTGTATGCGTCAGTCTTAGAAATAAAGACATGATTATGGAATTCTTGGTACTAAGCTTCTAGATTTTGGTCCCCCATAATCTTGTTTGTGTATCTGAAAAACAGAATTTAGAAGTGTAAAAGACTAACTTCTCGAAATCATAGTGCAGAGTACATTTTTTTTGCAATTTGAATTGCTTTCTATTTAAAAGATTGATTTCCCCAAGCTTTTTTGTGGGGTATTTCTACCTTAATATTCACGAATGTAAACTTATTTTACAGTCAAATGATTTGCAATTCACAGTATCACAATATGTTTGATAATTACAAGCGTTCTTTGAGGATACCTGTTAAAGTTTACAGACACATCAACTCTTGCTAAATTGAAACAGAGAGAAAGGTTTCTGTTTGGTATGTACAAAGACTTTCACAGTCCTACAACAAAGCTTGACCAAAAAATAAGTGCAGAACAATGATGCTTATTTTGATTTTTTTTTTTTTTCATTAGATGTGTTGCAGATATGGTGCAATCCAGACAGGATAACAGTGCTTGGGAAATGTGTCTGCTAAGTGGATTCTCTGTGTGTGTTTGTGTGAACTACTGCTTAATAGTATAGCCTTCGATGTGGCTGTTTCTAGTAGCAAGATTGTCTGAACCTTGGCCATCAACACTGAATAGTTCTAGCCCAATGAAGCAAAGCTATATTTCCATGTACCATGGAAAATCCCCACTGACCAAAATGAAGCAGAAAAGTTAATGGAGGTTGTTTTTAAAAAATAGCCTGTTCTCTCAGCAAATGAGATATCTCATGGAGAAGTAGAAGTGAGAGAATTTTTCACTCCTATCGAGTAACACTGACAAAATTCTTAAGATTCTCAAGGCTGGCAAGGGATTTGGGGACAACTGCATTAAAAGATATATTGCTTTGTAGCTCACTTTTTCAAAGAGTAGTGAAGTGAGGGTATTTCAGAATTTTCTTTGCATAGCCTGAATTAATTCTTTGAAACGTTGCATGGCTTCCTCCTATGAAGCTGCTGTTCTGACTACAGCTACGCAGGGCTCTAGGATAATGTTTATGATAAGACAGCAAGAGATGCAAGACGACTGTTCTAACTCTGAGACTTAGTGTAGTTGTAATATGGAACAACTCTTCCCAGAAACAGTAACAAATAAGAGGTTTGGCCCTTCATTGCATATATGGATGGCACATCTGAATTTTGTCATACATATCTGGTCTTGCTGCAGTGATTCTATTTGCTTAGGTATCCACTTAAGGGATGTCATAGTTTCCCTTCAAAACTGAACTAAGGTCAATCATCTCAAGCCCATTATTATGCCAAAAAATTGTCTTATATTTCATCCCAGTTGAGATGAAATGTTGAACTACATATTAGTCACCTGTATATTTTTTAGTAAAATGTGGTTGTCAGTTTTCAATTGTATATGAAATATTCAGGTAAATATATGCAAATGTTTCACACTGAGATTTTTATATTACCTTATCTAATGGGAAAGTGTCTTTTATTCTTCTGTGAGTTAACTATTCATACATAATATCTTTAGGCACAGGAGTTGTAAAGGTGGCTGATAATCCAGTAAGAGAGGTCAAAAGGGTCTCCTGAACAGATAAAGCTCCCTGAACATTCATATTTTCAGGGAAATATAAGAAAGATGTTTAAATTTGAAGGAGTTTCCCCACCTTTTGGGGTCCCCTAAATATTTATGTGATATAAAAGTTAGCATCCTTCCCTAGTTCGTTCTTGTGCAAGGGTGTAGACCAGGTCCCTGACTGTGGGGGTAGGTAAGCACCTATGACTTGTCACCAGATGCAGAGAGGGTGAAGAGTTTTCTTTCCTTTTAGTTAAGCATGGTTTTCTTTCCTTTCTTTCCTTCAGTGTGTCTTTCTAGTTTTTTAGTGGTGATGTGACTGAATTGTGAATGGTGATGTTTGTAAATAAATAGTTGTATTTGCTTTTATTTTGATCTGGCTTGAGGTAAGTATGATTATCAGGCTAAGAGGCATTGTATTCCTGCAAAGGTGGTGATCCTTAAAATTTGAGCACTCTTCTAGTGCCCTGATTTCCAAGACATTTCTCTGTGGTGTGTAAAGGATAGCTGACCATACCAGATCTCTGTTGGACTGTTTGATTTAGGAAAGAATAACACAGCTACATGTGTGGAAAAAGTGCCTTCTGATGACCTGTAAGAGCCACAAGAATTTGTTGGCATGTGGAAAGGTAATTAGGAACACCTGGACCCCAAGAGTGCAGGAGAGAGTTTGTGGCACAGGAGCTGAGCCCAGAAGCGTAACATGCTGAAGTTGTGCATAGAATGACTAGTGACAATGGTGTTGATTATATGTGTTGGTAGCATATAAAAATATGCCTGTTGCATTGCTGCTTTTGATGGTAGTTGCAGAAAAAAAGCACTAGACTGAAAGTATGCAGCAAGAGTCACGACCAGAATTAATTTCTACTTTGATAACTTCTAGTATCTAACTATGTACAGTTCATAAATTCTGTTTGAGCTGTACATATCTTTGCGTCTAGCTGCAAACTCCGGTTGGATAGTAAGGCTGAGCTTCTGTCCTCGTATTTTTATTTTGGACTAAAATATTTAGTGCAGGACTAAGGCCCTTTGGTAAAGTATAAAGGAAAACAAGGCAAAAAGTAAAGCTGCAGTTTACCGAGACCCAGACGAACTCTGAGAGTACAATCCAGAGCTAATGGGATCTAATGCAGATGTTGCTGCGTGACCAGCTGGCAGGAGTGCTCCTAAAGATGTGTGGAGTCAGTTTGAAAATATAAGGGCCAGATTAAGCAGGTGAAAAAGGACTGCTTTTCTACTGGGAAGTTCTGGAATACTAGCCTGGCAAAGTGAATGCAGTGTGGGAAGAGATCACGCAACAGAGAAAGCAGGAGGCTGCTTTTTTTGCACCATTTATACTCCATGGGGGCTTACACCTGAACAGCAATAACTTTGTCGGAAACCTTGTCATACAGCTGGTGGATTACTGAACATTTTAATTGCACTGCATTTGGTTGCCTTTTCCAGGAACACTCCCCTGTCCACTCAGCATATTGTGCATCAGTTAGCCACTTTTATTTATGTCATAATAATATACAATTATTTATATCAGCAAAACTTGTTTCTGCATCTGTGTGGTGAGTGAATAGCATAACATGATGTATTCTAAAGTGCTTCCTTGTAATTTTATCACTATGCATGAAATCTCAGGAATAAGAAGGCCACTATTTAATAAAAATTGCTATTACAAAATTTATTGGGCCCATCAAAGCTACCATCCAAAGGAGATTTTTATGGAGATGATCTCTTTTAATTCTCTGCTCAGCAAAGTCTCAGGTGAACTACCAGTATAGGAAACTAGCTGCTTAGAAGATGTTTTGCTCCAGACATTTTGTGTTACAGGCAGATGAATGGAAGACTGCATCAAAGAGCTTCATTTTTTTTCATGGTTCAGTGTTCAGGTGGAATATGAGTGCAACCAAAGCAAATGCTGTCAGCCTTACATTCATCTCAGGAACCTTTCCTCCCTTCCCTTGAGAGCAAGTGAGCTAAGAAAAAGGGATCTATAGAGTTGCATCTAAAATTCCCTAATTATATCAAGTGATATTTCTGGGGGGAATTAAAAAGTGTAAGGCTAAAATGAGGCAGGTTTTTTGTTCTCTTTATGTTGCTTGTATATGACTGTGCCTGTTTTAAGGTGCCCACAAGACAATATGAACACATAATTTTGTAGTGAAGAATTATTCAGTTTTTAAGCTATAATAACACTTTCAATGGTCAATTTTTTCAAAGTTTGAATTACATTATAATAGTAGAGATAAGAAATTTTTATTTATTTATTTATTTAAATTGGGCATGTCAATTAGATATGTGCACTGAAATCTCTTGGCAGCTTAAATTAATTGGAGATTTAGGTGGTCACTGACCTCATACCTGCTCTGCTTTCTGCACGGACATTGCTATTTCTGATTTTACTGATAGGAAATTGCATGAGCTTAAGTTCATCTAGCACTCACTGTAGTAATAAATTAACTTACTAACGTATCTACATTTGTGAATAGTGAGATGGTTAGCCTCCTCAAAAAACTGCCCCAACTCGGATTTCACACTGGCAAGTATATAATGAGGTTATGACTGCATAGCTGTAGAAAGTACAGGTGCTAATTGGAGAGATTTTGCAGGTGATTGGCATATGAAAGTGGCATATACTTTTGAGATACTTCAGAAACAGGAAATGTATAAAGGTGGTGCTCTCCATTAGTTGTTTCTCTTAAATTGGAGATACGTTGCTAAATATTCTACCATATGTTGTTGATCTAAAATTCTTACCAACATTCGTATAAATTTAGAATGTTAATAAACTATTGTTCCAAAGCAGCCTGCTTAGAGAAAGTTGTGATCCTTGTGAGAAGGGTGTCTTGCAGCACGATCTCTTACAGCTGCTGTTGCTATGGTGTGATTCTTTTGAGACAGTACTTCTTGAGCTGTCATGAAAATTATGATAGCACAAACTGCAATTTATGAGGAAACGTAGCTGCAAATGTACCTGTTAACGTGGTATATCATTTAATGAAGGTATTAAGTAGGAATTGGCCCATCTGTATAGGACCAGACACCTGGCAGGTTTTTCACTGTAAAGACAGTCTAATACGTGACTGTGCTTTCACTAGAAGACAGATTTTGGTCAAGAACCCTGTAGAATACCAGTCCTGTTCTTCCTTGCCTGGCCTTTCCTTGGTTTATCCTGGTCTGCTTTCAGACGACGGGTCTTTATACTCTGGGAAACAATACCTTTAATGTAGCAGAAAGTCAGTGGATTAAATATGGGCATATTGGAGAATACAAGGCAAGGCAAGGAGAACAGAAGCACATGTTACCACTTGTGCAGGTGGATCTCTTCAGGTGCTGACAAGAACGACCAGCATGAAGAGTCTAATACATAGGAAGGTAGTGAGAGAAAAGGACATAATCTATTGGCAAGAATAGGTACAGTTTTGTGTAACAGGTTAAGAACATTAGTAGCAAAGTGATGATTAAGTGTAAGGCCTCTGGTGCTTTCTAAAATGCATTGCAAGCACCATTAAATGTAAACTGAATTTGCTTTTTAAAAAAACAAAGCAATATTAAAAAGGGGGCCATGAAACCATTACCAGTAACTGGAAATTTATCATGCAGCTACTGTACTGCCAACTAGCATGAGGTTATTGAATAGAAGGTAACAAACTGGAGGTTTCTTACATAGCAACCCTGATGTTAGTTCATTGGATTTTGCAACTGCATTCACTCACATATTTCCAAACATTTCTGAGACATTAATTATTTAATTTAATTATTCAATCTAATTTCTGTAGGATAGACAAGTATGTTTATTTTAAAGTTGTGGTAACACAGAGGAGGATGCACAATAGCCATGTAATAAGCCCATGGCAGATCAAGAATAAAAATTAGGAGATAAGGGTATAACTTAGGATTTCTGATTTCTGCTCTAACATCAGGCACCCAGAATATTTTACAGTAAAAAAAGTTGTCTCTAGACTTTGGTGTCTATTGGGCTACATGGCAGCTAAGTAAGAGTTTTTGTGATCAGAATTTTGGTCATAGGTGTTCATGTTTATTGTCTGTCCCAAATCAGACACCTGTTAGTTTTTGGTTTTTTAAATCTGGCCTTGTGTCATTAATCTTACAGTCTGTTCTTAATCTAAAAGTCTTGAATAGTTCTGCCTGGAAAGAGATGGTAGAATTGGGTTGAAGGTCAGTTTTATTTTACAGTTGGGAAAATACAAACCTCTGCAGTTGAATGGACTTTCTGCTCTGTGATGTTTTCACAATGAACCTTGAAGAGAAAGTTGTAACTGGATGTAACATTCCCTTGGACGTCAAAGGACTAGAGGGCTAAATCACAGCTTAAGGCTTACAAGTAAAAATATTTTTTTCCATGATAACCATATCCCCATTGTCTTTTAGTTATTATGAAATCAAGACTTCGTGGTGGAGTAGGAGGATGTTTTTATGTGAGGAGGGTGAGTAAGTTACTGGTTGAGACTGTTTCTGTTTTACAGCATGGCTCATAGTACGTTAATATACCCCTTTAGAATGCTAGTTGCTCAATCAGAAAGGTCCATCAGTCCAAGCCATTTTATATGGGAATTACATTTATAATTTCTTGTATTGATATTTTTCTTCTTTTTTTTTTTTTTTCCTAATAATTCTCCCTTACTGATGTCCTCGAATAAAGACCTAGTTAAATGAGTTGTTGCCAGCCTAGGGTCTGGCCTTTATCCTCATTCCTTAACATTAGCCTGAAGGTTTAATTCAAGTTGTATTTAGTGGAATACTTTTGTAGTCCTTCATTTACATGTATGCCAACAAGCTTAAATGCACTGCAACCTTGGAAGACTTTCAAAGGAAGTAATAATTCCTCTGAAATAGGTCTTTTGAAAGCTTTATCTTGTTCTTTCTCTTTTTGTTAATCTTGGAGCCCCTTAGCATGTCAAAGCAATTTTTCTAATGTCATATCTTTTAGACATTAGCATGAAAGAGCTTTAAAAGATGATTTGAGAAAGAATAAATGTTGAATGAGCATTTATTATAGAGCCGTTTATGCTACATTTGCATTTTGACTATATTTTTGACGTGAAATGTTTGAAAAGCAGGCTAATTTGAAAGTCAATAGTCTCTAAACAATGTATACTACAACTCTGTTTACACTGAACTGTTTCCTTTGTGCATTAATTTACAAAAATAAGATTTCATTAAGCTTAAGCTGATTTGTTTATAGGGATGAGATTAAACTAGTCTCATTAGTCTTAACATTTAAATGGTATTCCCTTTAGAAATTTGGTAGTGATCAAATGTTCCTCTTTAAGTTACGTTCAAGAGAATAGGGACAAACTCATCAGTCAATTGATATCGATCTTTTTTGAGTTCTGATTCCTTCCAATTCAACTATTATGGAAATTAATTACTGAAGAATACCCAGGTCTGGAATAAGAAGAATAATATTTATTTATTACAGTACTACAAAGAAATTTTTAAACAATTTTTTTTTTAAATTTTGAAAAAATGGCAGACTGAAATTGTCTGTGTATCTAGTAGCTAACAGACTGCATTTGTGCATAATTTGAATGATTTTGTTTATCTTTGTGCATGGAGACTGGCCAGATAGCATTTGGAACATTGATAGCAGTACTTATATGCTACCAGGGTAAGATATCATGTATCATCCATGTGGGTACGTTATCCAGGATATTCTGGAGAAAGTGCCTAAAAGAATTTCAGTTTTCAGGCATCACAATATTCTATATATGTCATTTTAAAAGTCCATGCTATTGTGGGGTTTCTGGAAATACTACTTTGCAGACAGCTTGCTAATTACCAAAATTTAAAGGAAAGTAAGAAAAAAAGAGGATCTTCCTTCCATTTTTACACTTCTAGTGAAATCTCAGCTTTAGTAGAAGGATCAAAATATTAACGAAGAGGAAAAGAATAAGCAAGATTGCTATCTGTAATGGTCAAGAAAAACATAAAAGATAAAAACGAGGATGGTGTGAGCACCCAGCAGACAGTGAAAGAAAGCTAGATGAGCTATACCTTCAGATAGCCACCCTACATGGTAGGCAGGACTCCTCTCACAGCCCCCCAGGTCTGTGATACAGTAGGAACTTCGAGATCTGTTGATCTTTTAACTCGAGAAGAGAAATTCCCTCTTCTCTATAGAGGTCCAGTAGTCACATTAGTCGTCACAAATATTGTCTTTTAAAAACTGTTATGCGTACTCATACATATTAACATTAGCTAATATTATTTTTGAGAATTAGTGATTTGGAAGGTTGGGTTTTTTTTAAATATAGCAGGTTTTATCATAATGATGGGATTATTATTATTTCCCCGGTGACACTTGTRTTGTAATTTCTGACATGTTCCTGTCGCTGAGTCCTCAGTACAGGAAAGACTCAGAGTCTGTATTGGTGGTGTAGTGGTACACAAAGGAAGGTGTAGCATAGAGAAGGGAGGGAGTGAGCATTTAACCATTGCATAAATCCCATAAGAAATAGTCTTCAATTTAAGTAATGCAGTAGTCAACCCACCTTTCCCTCATTTTAGCTATAGATTCAACTGTTGGTGCCACCCAGAGAGGAACTGCAATGTCCCCAGCTAGAAACCTTAAAATACTGCTAATAACCCATCATTCTGATGTCAAGAAAGCCATAATCATTCTAAGTATGGCTAATGTGCAATTACACAGAAGCTGCCCTCCTTAAACAATCCTTTTTAAGTTCTCACAACATACAGAGGGCAAATCTTGTGGCGCCAAGTTGTAGAGATCAAAGGGCCCTCGTAGTAGCAAGGATTCTAAAGTGCCAATAATATCAGAAAAAGGGGAATCCACAAAAATGAGCAACTTCTCCATGGGTGTTCTTGGAAGATATATTTTTCATTCCTCTTGAGATATCTGGGTTACTTTTTAAAAAAACCTCTTGAAATATATATCTTAGAGCAGCGACTCACTGAAGAAGATTCAGGATACAACTAAATAAAATATGGCCTAGTGTAGGTATGTATACATCTTCAGGTATAGAAGAAATGTCTGGACTATTTGATTAGGTGTTTATATGTATTTACGTGGAGAGAGAGATACATACACAAGTGTGATACATACGCACACGTGTGTGTGTGTTTGTGTTATATGTTTAAACATACATATATAGTTGCCAGTGCTATATGAGTATCTCATAACAATTATTCTAATACTTGAAGTGACAATCTAATTGAGAGGGGAAGGCAGGGAAGGGTTTAAATCTGAAATATAACAGAACTTAAATGGACACTCCCCCCCAACTCATCAGATGGTATTTGCTGTAAGGGAGTACATAAAGAACAAGTGAAAGATCTACACTCTTACTGTCGTTCACAGACACACACACACGTATATAGAGGGAAAGAAAAAGAAACTCTTTATTTGTGAACTTTCTGAATAAGGTAAGAGTGTTCTCATAAAAGTAGGATTTTTAAAAGGGAATTGTTGAAGGCCTAAGAATAAAACTTTTGAACACTGTCTCCTTTTTTTCCTTGGTATGAATAAAAGCTCTAAAAGCTCTAGCCTTTAACCTTTTCAGGTCTTTCTATTCATTTTCTGAAGAGATTTACATGAGAGATGTTCTTTTTGGTTTGAGTTGTTTGATATAGGTGATGATCATGTAAGTGCAAAGGCCTATCTTTCTCAGGATCTTAGACCTCAGCACTGAGCTAAAAGCTTGCTCTCAGCAGTGGATAGCAGATGAAAATTCCTCTGTCCTCCTTCAAATGTTATTTCCCTGGAAGTTTTATCATTTCAGGGCTAATGTTTTACTACTTGGGTGCCTCCAAACCCTAGCTTTCAGATAAAACTGTAAGAGGTTGTATAGTACCCTGGGCAATCCCAAGAGGACATCTACTAGTATGAAGTAGTTGTCTGGGGGCTGAACTTATCAGTTATGATGTCTGTAGTAGTCTGTGTCCCTTCTCTCTTTCTATATATACAAGTGGGTTTTGCCCATGCATTTAGACATGAGAACAGAAACATTCTTTACATGAGAGACATATTCTGAAGTGAACAGTGCTATTGTCTGAGTAAATTCTTGCCCTGTGCCTGCCTTTTGGAAACTCACTCAATACTAAAGCATAGCAATTCAAGAAGCAGAATGCTTGTAGTTGGAATTTAACATAAAGTCCCAATAACTTCCATATATTAGAGGTTTTGTGGCTTCTTTTATGTGAATAAATAATAATAGACTAGGCAAATGCTGGCCTTCCTGAAGTGGATTTAAAAAAAAAAAAAAAAAAAAATCCCATTCCATTTACTACGTCTAGGATTTAATTTATTGGCCCTAATGGATTATTTTTTTTCAAATTCCAGCTAAATTAGTTTTTCTGCTTGCTGCATACTTATCTTGCAGCTTGACCATTTCTTTCATTGTTGTCACTCAAGACTCGCTTTCCAAAATTTATTCCATGTTATTTCCTCTTCAGCAGGAGGAATTATTGAACTATTAGGAGGAACAGTTCAGCAATTTCACCATGTTTCACAGTGCGTTGCATAATGACTGCCTTACCTTATATCCTCTTCTTCCCTCCCCCCAACTCTCACTTGTTATATCAGTGATTGCCAAAGTTTTTGCTTGCACTACTATCTGGGGTAGTAGCAGCAGTGACTGCTGATCTGACAACAGCTAATACTGTATTTTGTCAAGCTTGCTTTAAATACTGTGGTAAGAACAAGTAGTTTCTGAACCCACCTGTGACAGGTGAGTAAAAAAGGACTCTTTTTTTTTTTTTTTCCCAGTTATGATCATCTGCTCTAATAAAATCCTTTTCTAAATACATCTTGCTTCACTAGAAATGTAGAGACGTAGGGACTAGAAAGCACAAAGAACTTAATTTTCAGAAAAACAGGAATTGGAGACTGCAGCAGCCACCTCCTCTGGCAACTGCCTTGTGCTCCCTCTTGAGCAAACCCTAGCCATACAAACAGGGTCAAAGCTCAGTCTTTAGCAGAACCTTAGATTGTATTTACATATTTAGATACAAGCCACAATATCCTATTTTATAAGATAATATCTGCAATTTCTGCGCATTCCACCCTTCTTAAAATATCACTTTTTACTTTCTATTCTGAATGAACCTTGGTTAATTTAATCCAATTCATCTACCAGTAGTTTTATTCTTTTGTAATGTACTCTCTTGATCTTTTTTGACCTTCTCCCCATTTTTGTTTTCCTCCTGTCATCCTGCTTTCCTGATTTTAATTTTATAAGTTCATTCAATTTCATCAGAAAGATACCTTTCAATACATATATATTTTCAATAGTCAAATGTATGGTCCCATTCTATAAATAATTTACTTTCTTCCATGCTACTCATTAGAGGAGTTCTGTTGTTGTTGTATTACTTCCGAAATTCTTGTGCAAAGCTTAATACAGGAAATATGAATAAACAGCAATAAACACTGACATCTTAATTTCTTTCTCATGAGCATTAAAAAGAAATAGAATAAAACAAATTCTGCTCCTCTGAGATGGATACTTCAGTGTTATGAATATATCCTTGGAAAAATGTGATCATGACCATGGTCAGGTGAAAATATTAATTCCACATTTTATATGTTGTAATTTTTAAATTGTGACTCCTACAGCTTCCTTGCTGAAAAGAAATTCAGCTTTTGGATAATAGAACAACTCGGTGTAGGACAGATATTGTTGTATTACAATGCCCCTTCTACTTAAATTTAGAAGACTCAGGACAGTGCAAAGACTCTGAAAGTTTATCAAGTGATTATTTTACAAGGAATCACAGGTTTGCTGAGCCTTATCATTGTGCAAATTTCTAAAAGTTACCACTGCTAGTTAATTCTTCTGCAGGCAGAAGTTTCTAGTTAAAACGTCTGCCTTGTTGTGTTTTTGCAAGGTGAGAGAAATGTTAAGTATAATGTAGCAAAAACTGACCCCCAATAACTGTGCTCTTACCTAAAACATGTTAGAAAGATCATCAAGGGTTGCTTTGTCCACTTCCCTGAAAATGGAAAAGAAGGAATGAAAATGAGAGGTGCCGAAGAGATTTTGAACAGATGATTACCTTTTGAGGTGCAGGTTAGGAGCTTATGGAAAAGGCAGAAGTCAGACTTCAGAATCGGTGAATCCCCTTGAAAGTTAAACAGCTCACTGGTTTTTCAGACTGGTTTCTCATTGCTTCTGGCTCATTCTCGGAACCCAGTAACCTTAGAACCAGAGCTAATCTACCTCTGTTATTCCTGTTTCTATGTTGTCGAACATGTTAAGCTATTCAGATGGAGAACAATGTCTGAGGTTGAACTGTTGATCAGCAATTGAACAGAATATATAACTTGACCGTGTGTTAATTAAAACGTTCATTCACAATGCAGTGTTAGAGTGACATGGGATGTGCTACTCAAAATTATATTTTAGTAATTCTCCCTGCTGACTGCAGTCTTTTACTAACATCTCATCTTTTTTTCATGTCTCTGGGTCCTGGTTAGTCAACTGTTACTTTGATACTTTTGCTGGTATAAACAAAACTTTCATGTTGAATGGCAGTTTGTGTGCTTCCATGGAGAGAATATACACAGTGTTGATGTATATCCAATCCCCATGGCTCCTACATAGTCTCATAAATAGGCATTAAGCCCTATTTATGCCTATTCATTTCTGTTCACTGACATGGGATATAAGAATGTGCTGGTCCTGCTAATTTTCCATGTTAGAATTACACTGAACAACTCCAAGTTTCAACACAGTGTGATGTGGTCTGTATGTGAAATAGGGCTCCAGGGATGCTGTTTTATTGACCATGTGACATTGACATTTGGAATGCTGAGGTGGGATACAGATGGGTTTCTGTGGAACAAGGCTGGTTTACCCCAGCTTAGTATCTGGCTGCTGTTTTTCCTTGGGACCAATTCGGTATTCGGTGATTGAGCAAAGCTCCAACTGACTTCAGTTAAGAGATTAGCCCAAGTATGCACTAGTGTAGTAAGTCTTTTTAAGGTGTTAACATCACAAGTTTCATATGCATGTGGAGGTAAAATCTGTTTTCATATAGGACACTGGAACAAACCCATGAATTGTTCCCAAGCTACTTGGGTCAATGGTCCCCCATAGCTCCCTACCACTGTAGATGAGTATTGTTTGGGTCCCGGAGGAGGAGAATTCTGCAAGTACCAATAACTGGGACTTGTCTGTCCAATTAATAATCAGAAAAAAAATGCAAGTATAAAGGGGAACTGGTAGTGATCCTACTATTAAAACATTAAATATTTTGTAACATAAGAGCACTGAGTCAGACTTCACTAAAGCATTTGAAATTAGGACCTCTTTAAAAATACAGTTGGAGGGGAAAAAAAAAGCTTCAAAGCTGCTTTTTCTCCCCCTTGGAAACCTGCTGGTGTTAGGATAAAATGAATAGAGAAAAGAGAAAGGTTTGCCTTCTAATAAAGCATCTGTTGCTCACTTTGAACATTTCTTACTTCTTTGTAAGTGTGTCTCTTCAGTTATGGCGACTACTGACAATGAAGAGCTGAGGTATAGAAAAAGACAATACCTGTTATATAGCCAGTATTTCTGATGTCATGTCACTTTGAACAGAATCTTCATTTGACCACATGCTGTGTCCAAAAGGAATTTCTTTGTTGGCTGATCCAAAGATGCCGTAAGATGCTCAAAAAAGTAAACTGCAGGAATCTGTTCAATAAGAAAGATAAAAACAAATCTTGCAATTCATTCAGTGCACTGCTATCACTTTTAACTTCAGCGTATATTGGCATGCTGCATAAAAACTGAATTCAAATGACTTGTGCTTTTTTTCCCCTTTCTTTTAATGTTACTAATTCTGGTCATGGGCTATAGATTTCCTTCATCTTGGAAATAAAAGGTAATAAAATAAACAACTCCGCACAGATTCAAAATGTGAGAAGGAATAAGCGGTGTACATACATTGCTGGATTGTTTAGAAACCTGAGGACAGTTATTGCTGCCACTGAATTTTAGCTGCTGTAACCAAGCTTTGTGAGGGCTACCCTCCACAAAAGATTTGCAGCCTTTCACAGCAGGAGGTTCTCAGATTTGGCTGAGGTACCCACCTGAGTGATTCAGCAAAATTTTGGCCAGATCTCAGACACTTTATTTTTCTGTTTTCTGTGAATGCTTACGATTCAAGGCCAAAATGGGAAGACATTGTATTCTAAGGGCTACCTTCATCTCTTCCCAGTCAGCTCTTGTCCTGCTTGCAATGGATAAAGTCAGCTCATGACTGGACATTGAAGCATTAAGCAAAGGCAAAGTAATGAAATTTAATCTTAAAGTTTGACCTAACTCGACTGAGTTTAATGAAAAAAAAGCCGCTTTCATTTTAAATGGATATGGGAAAATATAAAGTTTTAAATAGACAAACATTTGAATCTTTGAATTATTTAGAGTAGATAAGGTTGCAAAGATGACTTCCTTTGCAACCCTTTTTTTCAGTACTCTTAACCTCTCAAAACTTTCTCCTCAGATTCTTTCCTACTTTAGCCTCAAGTCTATTTTAGAATTTGAAGAAAAGCACTTGTAGGTTGGTTGGGTTTTTTTTGTGCTTAAAAATATGTATGCTTTTTCTTATGAATCACACCACTCATGAATGGAAGGAGGGCACCTGTGGGTCTGGACGTAGCTCAATTAAGAGTTGTAAGGCACTCTACTCAACAAGGGTGTTTTTAATTACTCAGATTTAGTTAACGTCACAGATTTCCTGTATGCCTGAATTGTAAAGATGCTCTGAGATGCTCACATGGTACAATAGTGAGAGTCTTTAGCACATGGATGTAATTATTACAGTTGAATTTTGTTGTGACTACAGTCTAGTACTATTAGTCATGTGGACTATTATATTGGATTTTTAAATATTCAGGCTAGTTTTAATTTCTCACTTGCAATGTCTTCAACATACATAAGAAATGTAGCATGCTTTTGGAAGGAGTCAAGACAGGTTATATAGAAATTACATCAGACACTTTATGGTATTTGTGTGAAGCCTTGTGGTGATAAAAAGAAGACATGCATGAATCTTGCAAATGTTACAAACAATTGGTGTTACATAGATGGAAACTGAGGCTGATTTCAACAGCTGTGTGGTTCATACCACAATACAATACAAAAATTGGCATACAAAATCAAGCGTGCCGTCAATCAAATACAGGGTCAGGGACAGCACAGGATTTTGCAAGAAATAATCTCGTGACATGATCCTACTCTTTGAACTCAATAGGAAAGCTCATTGATGTTAATGGAGCAGGGCTGTGTCCTTGCACAATAACCTGTTCCTACAGAGAAAGGTGTCTCTGTAACTCTTTCTTTAACCGTGGTTGGCTTATAAACAGACTGATGAGGAATTTGATCCATTCTAATAATAATTTAACCCACTTATTTTATAATGATGTTCTTGTAAATATCTATTTCCTTTTTCAATCTCATTCATGTCTCAGGCTCAAATTTGTCATTTTGCAGTGAGTTCCATGGGTTTAATAACTGTTTTGTTAAATGTTTCCTTTCACTGGTTTTATATTTATGCTTTTCCTTTTTAATTCACTTTACCTTTGTATGTATTTTAAAAGAGAGCAAACAAGAAAATTCAATCTGTTATCCATATCCTTCATTACTGCCAAATACCTTTTTAGGTTACCTCTGTCATTTCCTCCACAAAATAAGAGGATTTCCCTGAGTCCTAAGTAAGTTTACGTGGGAAAACACCTGTGTCAGCTTGCAAAAATTTAGGAGAGATCAAAAGAATAGTCTGAAAATGGAGTTTCTCGAATATTTTCTCTTCATTCTCTAATATTCTTAAATCCACTCTTTTGTTTCTCATTGAAAAGTTAAAATACTAATTATAGAAGCCCTGGAGTCATGAAGGAGCAATGCATCTACTTCATGTAGGTCTTTGAGAAAACTCTAGAAGATCCTGGCTCTTTGAGAAAAGATGACACAAGCTTTGGAAACACAGGTTTGTGTATAGCATACAAGATGGGCAAATGAACTCTGCCGTTGTATAAGCTTCTCTGGACCAGTAGTTCGTTAGTCTGGTATGGCAGAAACATTCAGGTTCTGCTGGGAAGCTGACCAGGCTTGCTCTGGGAAGGGGAAGGGTGGCAGGATTTGTGCTGACAGACCATATTACTAACCGGATTTGAGCAAGAGTCCCTTCCTTTCACTGTTATGTTCCATTTCAAATGAGGGCACAGCAGATACTCCCATTTAATCATTAGCAACTTACCTCTAGGCTGGCCACCCTCTGTCTCATTTGAATTCCGTGGTCCACAGCCACTGCCAGCTTTCCCGAGGGGTTGACTCTTTGAATTATGCATTCCTTCTCTCAAGTCATCAATAATGTTACTCAGAGCAGATGTATGTTCTGTAATTGATTAGTTATCTCTTTATGGCAAATAGTAGAGCTTGTGATCGAGTAAGCAGGTTCATAGATTCTCTTGATCAAAGCATCAGAATCTGATTATGCCTCCTATAAAGAACATCCTTTGAAGTGGATCAGCACTCAGGTAATTCAATTATCTTCTTTCTGGAGAATTCATCTTGAAAGGAGGTAATTTGCTCAGGTACAAAGAGGTGGAAGATACTGTTTCCATTATGACCCATCTGGTGACTTTATGTTGGCCACAGAAGAAAAGGAGTATGTGAAGATTATTTACTGTATCTGGGAGGTAAAGATGTGATTTTTTTTTTTTATTCTGTAGATTAAATACATATGATAATTTCTCTAAAATGGATCCTATATTATATTTATCTGCATCTGACCTTTACTACACTTCTAGAAAAAATGAACAGTTTCCAAGTTTAAACTTAAACTGTAGTAGGACTTTTCAGAATGCTATACAAACTCAAACTTTTACCTACATTTGCTTATCAGCCAATTTATTACCTCTTACTCTCCTCATAATTCTGGATGGAAGTCCATTTTCCAAACCAGGCATCACTCTTCTTTTTTCTCTCCTTTTACATAGGGCTGAAAGTTTCCAAGGGATATCCAGTAATTATTTTCCACACTTTTTCTTTCCCAGGAGTGTGTCAACATTTCTTATTTCATTATTAAAATAGATCAATGGCTCTCATTAGGTACCAAAAGAACTTTAATACAAAGAAATGAAAAGTACTGCCAAATATTACTTCAAAACTGAGAACTCCCAAGAAAAGTAATGGAAAAAAGTGAAAGGCATTTTTAATTCAAGCACTTTTAAAGATGAGAATTATGTTATTAATTTCCTTCTTATACATAAACTTCTTAGTGTCATTTATACTATAGATACATATGAAGTTTGCAGCACAGTTCCCCAGTGCAATGGACAGGTGCTTCAGACAAGGCCTATGGAAGATCCTATTAGTACTGAAATCTTTCTTCAGTTCTCAGGTAAGGAGATATGAGATCGAAGTGGTGCATAATTGCTCTGTTACATGATAGATTTCATCAGGAAGACTCCAAATGGATGAAAGAGATTTTTCCTCAGGTGTGGAGATAGTATAAAAATGTTCAAAACCAAAATAAATAATTTGTTCTTTTTTCTTCTGCTCCACAACACCCCTGCTATAATCTTGCCATTCTTCTTCTCAATGGGTAGATCAGATACTAGAAGGATGTTTTTTTCCTCTTTAACATGGATCTGATGGCTGTAGAATCTGACAAGCATTGTAGGGTTAAAAGCTAACATGAAGGCTGAATGAGTGAAAAGAAGTCAGATTAAGAAAATGGAAAAGTCAGCCTTTTAAAACAACTGTAAAAGTAACAGCCTTTTTCTGTGGCATGTGGAATATTTGAATGAATGGGGAAAAAATTAGATAATCCTTTATTCTTTCTTTCTTTTTCCTTTCCTTTTTTGGATTTGCTTGGATGAATTCCATGGCCAGAATGATGCCCCGGTTCCTATCTCTATAACAAACAGAGAGCAACACAACCTGACAGGATCCAGCAGGTAGCTTCCAGTTTAGGAGTCTTCACCTCAATGTTTTATTTCCTGTCTTTCTTTAGCCTTCAGGATCATGTCTCCCTAGGGCAGAAAAGGGAAAGATGTGAAGGTATCGTAACATGTATAAATAAGTTCTCTTACATGTTCTTTGTTATCACTGGACGTCTGGGAACATGTGACAACAATACTTCCTGAAGTGGTGGTATACATGGCATATCTTTATAGTTAGCTTGAATCATGTGAGGTTTCACTTTAGATCTTGTACCATCCTCTGCTAGTGGATATTCAGTGGCCTTTGGTAAATCTGTCCATAGTAGAGGACAAGGTGGTCCCCAGATTCAGTGTTTGTAAGAACTGACAAACCCTGCCAAGTACAAGTTTCTAGCCAGAAGGCAGAATAATAAAAATGGAAATAGCTGAAGGAAAACGAAAAATAGCCAGCCTTTGAGAGTTTTAAAGGGACCAGTCTCCTTAGGACCATGTGGAATTTCTGAAAGAGTTCTTTAAACTTCTTACTGTGAAGAAATGCCTTTTTTGTGAAAAGGAAGGCAGGCCCACAAAAGTATATTGAGGATTTAATATCTCTTATTTCTTCTCTCTTCAGCTGGTGTCACTTGTGTCTCCTCCTTGCTCTTTAGGCTCCTCCATGTTTGCCTACCTGTGGCCCCTTTGAGATACTTTCTGGGATAAGAAATGTTTCTCTGTACACTTTTGATGGGGACTTTCAAGTGGAGACAAAGACTTCAGGCTCCTTGCTCTGGCTGGTTTTTTGTACATTAGTTTTGTCTTTTTTGGGTGACCTATGACACTTGCTGAAGCTAATTAAGACTTCCACAACCTTGCATAATTTCATAATCTTCCATGCACACATATGCATGCACTTTTTGTGTTAAAAATATTTCTGAAATTATGAAATCAGGAAATTATTTTGCAAACTTAATTTGATTCTTTTGTACATCCCCTGGCTGTGCTCTGTACCCATCTCACCTGTTCTGCATTTCTGATCTCCTGGTACCATATTTCTAAGTATCTCAAAGTATGGTATGTAAACCACTTTATCTGAATGGTGTGAGGATTCATTTTCCTAGTGGAGTATGGTTACAGCACTCTTTCCATAGAGTAAGGTTGATTTAGGTATATTTTCAGGAGAAAAGGAAATAATTCCTTTCTGCTCTCCAGACAATGATCTGCTCTTATGACTAAGGCATTATCTTATTTGCTAGCACCATGGTCTGTATTTTAAAACTCCTAATAGTCTCTAAGAAACAATTGCTCTTGGTTCTGTTTAGCATGTCCTTTTTTCTTGGCTATAACTATATATGTAACAACATATATTCAACTGTAATGTTTTGTATGTTATTCCTTTAAAGAAGTGCAGTGTCTTTCCTCATTCTGAATATTATTGACCAAAGCTATACTTTGTATGAAACATAAGGAGTGGTCTGTTCTTCCAGACACAGATAGTCCTAGTGGCCAGAAAGATACTTTGGCCCAAAAGAAGAGTTCATGCATCCTTTAACAAAACAAACATAATTTTAATCCACTTTTCCCCTTCCTACTGCAGGGAGTGCTGAAAGCTGTGTTTGCTCATAGCAAAGGAAGTAAATTTTGTGTTTAACTACTTTAAAATATGGGAGCAAGCAATTCATGCCATCACTAAAATCCTTGAAGTGACTTCTCGGACTTGAGGCCTGAAGTGATGTTTATTCCCAAGAGTGGGTATAAGTATTTACAGGAAATTTTTTGGTCCTGTTCCATTGTGGTGGTCCCTTTGCCTGCCTGAGCTGTATGTTTTAACTGTGTGAACCTGGGCAAGAGTATCTAATTTAATTTGCGTATGTCTGTCTATTCTGTAAACTGAGTAGGACAAGACAGGGCAGCCTGTTCCAAGATGTCTTTAAAGCACCTACTGCAATAGGATCCTAGTCTTGGTTAAGTCTCCTAGATGCTAATATACCATTATTATTTATAATAATGAATATAAGTTATTAATTAGTAGTCTGCATTTTACCAACACAGTTGAATAAAACGCTCTTCTCTATGAAGCAGTTAGATAGTGTGGGAACTGCAGAATGGGACTTTATTTTTTTGGTTGAATGAAGTGCGGGCTATATGCAGGTCAAGCTCTGTTAGGACTGTTAGGCCTGTTGAGTCAATACCTCATCCTCCATTACAAACATCTCCTGTGAAGTAATAGTATGTTGCTTTGGCACAGTTGACCTAATTTAATTATGACTTTTCTACTCAGCTGAATCTCCTGACAGTATTTTTCTCAAAATGCCCATAGTGTGAGAGTTCCAGACTTACTGCTAAAGCAAAGGTCCATTAACTTGGTTATTTTATTGTTAAGTTCATGGCTATATGTGATATGAACCCATGTAAAGTATTTTGAAGGGGAAAACTATAATTAGAAAAGAAAAAAAAAAGAAATTAATTAACTGTTTCTTTGCTTCTACTGCTGCTGCATGAGTAAAGTCCATTTAGTATAATGAAGATGATAGTTGCATTATAGTATGTGTGTGACCGTGGAGTTATTCCATTGAAAGCCATGGAACACTGAAAAAATGTAGACATGCGAATGCTGGAGCAGTAGCCAAGCAATGAGGAAGTTAAGTGGATAAGACTGCTGGCATGGAAGTGGAAAGAATTACATGTAGGTGTCAGGGTTTTGACATGTGACTGTGACTTTAGGCAGTTTGCAACTGATACCGAAAAGAGAAAAAAAGAAACATCCTATTAAAAGAAAAAAGTTTTCAAACTTTGCAGACCAAAAATATAAGCCATTCAAACAAATCACTGAAAACACTCCTACAGTTTCCATATGTTGTACTTTTTGAATAGATGTGGTTTGTAGTGGCTTATCAATGGATTGGCAATGGAGCATCTGGACTGACCAATTGGGGATGCCTGGAGCCCAGCTGGAGTAATGCTGCTCCCCGCCATGTCAGCAGGGCTCGAGCCTGTGGGCTCTGGAGCCCTGTTTGATGGGTGAGTGAAATAGATGCTTAATTCTCTTCTCTTCTCTTCTCTTCTCTTCTCTTCTCTTCTTTCTCTTCTCTCTCTCTTTCTGTATCTTACACAAACTTTGAGTCATTAGTGAACTGCTTGCTGTAGAGATCTCTGGGCTTTACACAATCTGGCAGTCTCTGTCACTGGAAAGGAGTTCTGAATCAAATCACAGCAGAGAACAAGCAAAATTTCTCTTATGAGAGCTGTCACCTTGCTTTTAAAGATGGCTGGGATTTGAAGGGGAAGGAAAGTATTCAGAAAGAATGTATTTATTTTCATAATCCAGCAAACTTTTTCTAGCTTGAAATATTTTACCATTGTACAGGGAGTTTTCTTTTGTCTCCTTGTTCTCTTGTGACCTCGCACGTGACCTTGCACACCATAATGTGAGGGACCACAGTAATCTTAATCCATCCAATCTATGGGAGACAGTAGCCCTTGACTTGTGATATGTCCTATGAACAACTTCTGGGATTACATAATGTTATGTTGATCTCAATTATAAATGTTATAAATATACATTGGTTTCCCACTAAATATTGAGTCTTGGGTTTTCCAGAATAAATGGAGCTGTGGATCTGATAGGAACAGAGCTGTGGTGTGTCTCTGTTCTGTATTCCATTTAAAAATAATTATAATAAAGAACTCCTAATTATCTTGAACTCAGCACTGCAGCTGGACTACAGTAAAGATTTGAATTATATCTGTACTGTGGTGAAATGTGTTTGGTTCTGTGGAAAAATTTTGCCAGTATCGTGTCTACACCTGTTGGTTGTGAATGTAAAAGTCTTCTTATGACTTTGTTTCATCACACTGAAATTGCTGTAATTTCTTTTCTCCTTCGTCTCTCTTCATGTGAAAAAAAAAAAAAAAAAAAAGACAAAACCATCAGGCTCTGGTGCCAGGTTGTACTGCTATAGGCCCCTCTGGCACCAGACAGAGTGAGTACCCAACTCAGTTTCTTGCACTTTTGGGATCAACTGCAGTATATTTTTCTTGATATGAAAATGCTTTTAGCAGCTTGGTTAGGACTTTGTCTTTCACAGTGCTGTGTTCACATCACTGTCAAGTGACGGCTGAAATAAGTTCATGATCTCTTCTTCTTCTTGTGAATATTCTGTATGTCATATGTGCTTCGACTTCTACAAACTTCAGCTGCTTTCTAGAATTACAAGCTACAAGACATTTCCAATCCAAAATGCTTCATTTCAAAATCAAGTTGTCTGCTAATTGATAAAGCATCCCTTGTGTCCAGCTCATACACAAAAAAAGTCCGTCTCTAAAAGATGAAGGAAATGAAAACTCCAGTATGACAGCAATTCCACCCAAGCTGTATGATTAACGTGCTGGGATGGATTCTCAGCTGTGCTGAGTTTGGCCTTTGTGAAGCTGAGCAGAGCCAGAGAGCGCAGTGGCACCGAGCCACCTTTCCAGTCCTTTGATCCTGGGCCAGCCAGGGGCAGAAGTGGCTGTCTGCGTACTTTAAAGCAACCTAAGAGGTGTTTTAAACTGTTCTGTTATAATGATGAGGTAGGGGCTGCTAGCCCAGATTGCTACCCCAGCCCCACTTCAGTGGTATCCTGGGCATTGCTCTCTTCTGCTCCCCAGCCTAGCTTGTGACCCTATCACTGGTCACCAGGAATCCTAACTGCATCTTTACAGTTACTGCTTTTAGAAGTAAAAAAGCAGCCAAAGTCAGAGACAAAAATATTGCCTGCTACATTTACAAATAGAAGGAAATACCTCTTTCATCAGTACATTAATCTTATTTTGAAACAAACCCATTTTTAATTACTCCTCTTAATTTCAATGTCTAAATGCATTGTATTAAGTGTTACTCTTAATCTTGAATAAATATTTTATTTTTAAAAATTTTATTTACCATTAAGTGTTTATCATTACAGGTATTTGAAGAAATGACATTTGCATATTTGGAAACCATTTTCAAATTGGAAAAACATATGTTTCCTGGATTAGGGTGAAACACTTATAGTTTGGAGTGAAAGTGTTTCACTTGTTTCTTAAATCTATAAAATGTTACTTCCCCACCAGGATTTATTTTGTGGTAACTTTGTAGTGATCTTAATTCTGAGAAAATATTCTTTCTTCATTAATTGTGTTCATGGACTACATACTCATGAACTGTTTGTGATGAATGTGGTTTATGGCAAAAATATCCTTTAGACTCTTCTACTGTTGTGATGCAATTTTCTGGATTTGAAATTTCAAACTTTTCCATTAAAATTTTCTTTTCAAAGGTAAGAGCTATTTAAAATGGAAGGCTTGCTACTTGCTGCTACTGGAGTGCTCTTTGAACTAGGTTGTCTAGATTTTTCCCTTTGGATGAGACCTTTATGGAAGGAGGCACAGATGATCCTGTGTATCTGCCCAGTGTGTGGTTTCTGAAACATCTGGTGCTGGCTCTGTTGGAGACAGAGGAGTAGGGGGACGGGGAAGAGGGGAGGAAGCATTCTTCTGGATTTTTCTCTTTTGTTTATTTTAAAATCTTATTCTGAATGTCTTCAGATTGCTCTAGTTCTGAAATTTCTGTCTTTCTCTCCAGTTGATATTAGTGAGTTGTTCTGTCCTCATAACATGTAAGTGTAAAAATAATGCAAAAAATATGAGAGCTTTATGGTACACTGTTCCTGAAATAATACTGTTCAGTGATCAAGCTAGCAAAGTCTGCAGCTTAGTACAAATCTGTACCTAACTTTCACGTTTGTAAATTGTGACTGCATTACCTTGCAGCTTTAGTGTTCTGTTACCCTATTTATTTTTTAGAGCTCACTGAAGGAAAAAAAAAATCTCAGCTTTGAGAGTCAAAGAAATAATATTTTTTTTTTAATATGGGCATTTGAATAAAATTTTTATCCTAAATGTTTGTTCAGCTTTAATATTTTGCTAATTATTTTCAAGGTTTTCCGGTTTGTTTTTAAAAACTAAGTTCATTTTGTAAAATGCCTTTATTTCACTGGGTGCCATCAGAACACCTTTAAAAGGCTGTGAAAAGTGCCTACTGTCTCTGCTGCAAGAGCAGTTCCATTCAGTCCACACTTCATAAAGTGTGAATGCCTGATGCCAGTCTGCTCTGTCTGTGCATACATGAATGTACTGCACAATATACTGCCACCCTTAACAGCAGAGGAAGTACTACTCCCCCCCACAGCCCAGGCTGTATTAGATGGCATAATGGCACAGCCTTTCTTTCTCTTGTCTTAAACCACTAGAAAACAGGGATCATAGTTTAGATATATTTGTATCTTACCTCATCTGGAAAAAGCAATGCATTTCCCTAATCCTTTTTCAATCTCTAGGTCTGAAAGGAAGAAGTTCCATGAAAAATAGGTTAAAAAAAAAAAAACCTCAACATTTATGAAAAGCTGTGTGATGGAGAAGTGCTAGTGCTTTGTTGCTTTGGAGCAGGGACATCAAATTTGGCAGGAACAAAGATGCCTTCAGATAAACCTTTTTCTGTTCCCATGAAAAAGTTACAAGTTATTAACTGCTGAAAAAATGTTTATAAATGAAATTCTCATCTGTTTCTTCCTAAAGGGTCCAGTTTTAGGGGACAGAGTTTTGAAACCAGATTTGGAGGTTTGGAAAGGAAAGGTAGCACAGCTATAGGGATGCGTGAATAAAAGCAGGAAGCTGACTGGGACAGGGAACTTCATAGAAGACTGAGACCCAGAGAGCAGCATTTTGGAGGGAGGAGATGGAGTTCAAAGGGAGAGCATAGGCTGGGGACAGGCAAGAGAGACTTAACTTTAACTCCTCTAACCAATGATGAAAAGCCCTGTGCTAACGAGTCCTGACCTAGCTTTAGCTTGAGCCCCATCCTGTTCTCTCCCTTAGAGAAAATAGCTTTTGTTCATTGTCAACAAAAAACTTCAGAGTGTGTTCACAAGGGAGCAGCATCCATTGCATGACTGGAAGCCCTTTCATGCCTTTTCTCTATTTTCATCACTGTTTTGTGACTCTTTACAATTCCTATTGGTGGCAGTGGACCAAAATTCTTTTTTTTTTTTTTTTTTTTTTTTAAAAAACCATCTTCCAGTGGGAAACCATAAAGGGCCTAATTCTGATATCAGGATTTGAGGATACTTGTTACTTAAAAGAATCAAGACCTTAGAAAAATTACTTCTCGTAGTAGTGGTAAACCTGACCTAGAATATTTCCAAAAGAAAGGCTTTTCTGTGAGATATTATGGGTTAAACTCATGTGTCACACTTTGAAAGCTTGAGAGTTTAGAAGTGGGAAGCTCTCTAAATTCACGAGAAAGATGAAAAAGGAAAGAAACAGAGGAACAAGAGAGGAAGGACAATGTAAGGCAGTTTTTCCTAACCCTCTGTGACCAAGGCAGGCTCAGAAAGTTAAAGCCTGTCAGATTGATAGAAACAGTTGGCAGTTATTTTACTCAAGTGAGTAAGGTTTAAAAAATGGGAAAAATAATGAAGAGCTGTATGTTAAAGGTTTCCAAAGCTTTCCAAGAGCTCCTCTTCTACTAGTTACCTTACTGTGCATAAACCAAAATGCCCTGTAGTCTCTTAAAAGATTTCTCTAACACAACTTTCTAGAAATCTTTAACTCCAAAGTGTAAATCTATACGTATCTTTACAATGTAAAAGCGATTCATGAATAAGTAGCTGTGTACTACTTGGAACTTTTCCTGTGTTATAAAAAAGCAATTAATTTATCTTAGAGCAAATTGCAAAACCATGTGAATCTTGGACTGCAGAATGAACGTTGCTTGTGTGCTACATCAGGTATGTTGGATGGATATTTATTTGTTATTATTATATATCTAATCTTTTGGGTGAGTGCCTTAGAGAATAAGAACAGTAAGTATACTGCAGTGGGAAATAGCTGTGTGGAGATTGTAGAGAAATACAGACTTTTCAAATAATACTTGCTCACGTGCAGCATGGTACTGCTCTTTCCTGCTCCAGCACGGCACTTTTCGGGCACAGCAGGCTGGCACACAGCAGTACAGACCAGGAGAGCGGCAGCAAAATCATGCTGTCATGGGCCACATTCTTGTCAGCAATGTCCTTGCTCTGAGCATCCTCCCTAGCACAGGAAAATGCTCCTCCCACGACCAAACACCCCACTGTCTGTCCATTTACATGAGTCAATGCATCAGGGTCGCACTGAGATGAGAAGATAGCCATACAGTATTGTCATCCCTAAGTACTGCAAATTAATGATATTTTAAATAAATAAAATTAGAACTTTGTGTCCTGGTTTGTGGGCTTGTAGGGTATATTTGAGTGACTTTTCTCAAAAACCACAAAGGCTAGATACTTTCCTCCTTTTGTGATTCTTATGTTATTAACTGGCTCCAGATGTTGTAACTGTAAGAAAATAAGTACTGGGAGAGTTGTAACTATATTGTTCATGTAGCAACGTTGGGAAGAGCGATCAGAAGAGGCTGATAGTTGTTCCTTCTCCGAGAGGCAACATTGAAGGCAATTCGGTGTAGCTTAGAGAAGTAAAATGTGGCCATTAAGGGTAATGAAAGATAGTTTGGGGTTTTGTGAGACCACTAACTACAGAAGGGTCATCAGATTAAGCAGGAGTAAAAGGAAAGCAGGTATCTCACTTATTTTCTGCTTCAACATATACAGAGGTGCTTTAAGGGAGCCTTTACAGAATGCATCTTTGAGAGGCCAAAGTTTACTGTAAAAAGGAGAAAACTGTCTCTAGAATAATTTGCATGTACATAAAATAGGTTCAAACTTTGCATACTCTTATGTGAGATCTGAGGTGTTTTATCTGTAGGAAACCGCATATTGCTGGTCTTGCACTGACAAATATGGGCCCTACTAATAATGCATGTGAGTAGACATACTTGTAGCGACATGTTTAAAACATAGAGGTTAAAAAAGATGTCATTAGAGTGATGGATTCTCCAGAAAACATTCCCTTTGAGAAAATGTGTCATAGTGTATATTCTTCTCTATAAATTGTACTGGTTTGTGGTTTAGAAAAACTGCAGGGAAATTGGATATTAGAATTGGGTTTGCTTCCTTGACTGTGAGAAATCCTGGCTTAATAGCAAAATTCAAGACAGTATGTGAAAAGTATGAGGAAATTAACATATCAGGTCGCGGCAGACACACTGTATTTATGCATTTAATGCTTCTTTTTGGACTATCTTATTAATATGGCTGGGTTTTATCTGATTACCACACCGGTGTTTGAGAACATGCACAGACTAACATACATGGAACTCTTCTTTTGTTAAAGCATTTCGAAAAATAGCAGGATATAAATTAATTCCATGCAAACTGCTCAAGTGAACTGTACTTCAAATGCAAATCCCTCCCGATGCTGAGGATGACAGTTGCATTCACTAACATGCAGGTGTAGGTGTACTTGAAGAGGTGATGATACAAGAAACAACAGAACTGTAGTGAATTAAAGCAGTGTTATCAGATTGGGCTGGGGCTTAGATTTCTTTATTTGTGAGGAGAGCAAATCTACATTTATTTTCAGGCAGTTTACAAATTACCCCAAGAAGCTTGGCTCAGATTCCCAAGCGCTGTTAATCTTCTTTGTATGCAAAGTGTGCAGAAGGGGCGAGGCAGCACCGCAGGAGCTGCGTGGGAAGCGCTGGGCAAACCGCTGCGCAGAACAGCCGCAGAAGTACCTGCGCTCTCACCGCCACCCCTGCCGCGCCTGCCCCTGCTCGACATGCAGGCTGCCAGCTGTGCTGCCCTGTGAATTATGCACTGTTTATTCACTATGAAAATCAACTTCCAGTTAAGACTGCACTGACACCACCTAACTCATACTCACAGAATCTGGGGCACATTATACACAGGTCTCTGAGATGAAAGGCCAGCCGTGAACTAGCCATTCTCCCATCAAATTCTTTCAGTCAGTCAATCTCTAATGAGAAACACTAAGGAACATGTTTCCAGCTCTTCTCTGTGTTTGGCCAACTTCTAAAACGAGGCTAATTGTCTACATGTGTGTTGTTCAGTTGAAAGTCTGTCAAGAAAACAGTCTCTCTGGCTGGGTTTAAAAGTTAGCTCTGATCCTGTAAACCACGTAACTCTAGTTTAAGCTGGAGGTCAAATTCCATTGATATTTTAGGTGCATATTCTACTACAATGCACAAAGAAAAACTAAGCCATTTCATTCAGTCCGAGACCCCACTGGGTTAGTGAAATGTTCTTAAAATAAATAGCTCACTGATGGATTCGCTAGTAATCAACATAATGATATTGTTTTGAGAATATAGCCTGCAAATAAGTGGGCAGAGTTGACAATTAATACTTCTGTAGGTAAAATGATATCTGCCTATTTGTATAATTAAAACAAAAATTAAGTTGCTCTTTAATGCATTTGAAAGAGAAAAGGTGTGTTTTGTTAGCAGTAGTTTTTAAACCTTTCCCACCATTAGAAAAAAGGCTTATTTTTAATATGCATTATGTCATATTACAAGTCAGTTTTCCTTTAGCAACAAGAAGGAAGTTCTTAAAATGAATACAGGTTCACCCTATTCATCATCACAAATTAAAATCATGACTTGTTCTGCCTACATTAGCATCTGATTGTTAATGTATTTCTAAAGATAAGCTTTAACTTATAAATAAATTCTGGGAGCTTTTTGCTTTTGATTAATTATTTTGCATTGTCCAAAGTAAATAAGTGTAATAGAAATACATTTAACTACAATTCAAATTGGATGCTAGCCAATCTGGTTTTGTTTGTTTGTTTGATAGCTTAAGTGACATATTTTGTGCTTTCTTGTTGCCCACACTTTTCACATGCACTAAGGCTGTTTTTTGCCTACTGGGACTGAAGTTTTGGAGAGGAATAAAACAGTCTTTTCCTTGCTATTTACTTTAAAGAAGAAAGCTACATGGAGGCTCTGATATTTTTGGTAGGCACATGTGGAAAAAACATGTAATTGTATGACTGATCCAGCAGATTGTTTAGTTGTATATCGTGGTATGCCATTTAGGGGAACAATCTGAAGTATGAAACAAACTTGAGTATGTTTGACAGTTCTGTGAAGCAAAAGGAGCTTTATGTATGAAAATGCCCTACTAACATACCATGTGTGTAATTATGCAGACTATTGCATGCATCTCTATAATGTGCGCATTTTACATTTAACCTAGTCCAATCTGCTATATCCATGAGAACATACAGACAAAAAATGTATTGGTCATTTGCCAGATGTCTTAAGATGATGAAGTAGCTAATATAGTCTAAGTAGATGGAACATCTCAACTGGGTTGCGTAGGGCTGTAGCAATGTGATGTATTGTGTGTCTAGTGGACTTCAGTTATTCTCACTTTCATTATAAGCTGGAAATTCTTGGGATAAGTTAAATAGCCAAAAGGTGTTTGGCATACATACAGCATTTATTTTATTTTTACTTTTTTTATCTTTTGAATGTAACTTCATCAAACAGTCCCACAAGATAAAAGTACTTGTTGAAGAAGCTGCGAGAATGTGCCCTTGTACTTGTGCAACCAGCTCTGTTTATTTATTTTTTTCAGACAGTGCATCAGTACTTCAGGCGGCTTCTTCATGTCTCAAAGTACCTCAAACCTCAGTGCACCCTAAAGGACCCTTACAGCATGGTGACACACAGCATCCTGGGCTACCTGGAAAGAGAAACATTACAAAGCAGCAGCAACCATCTGTTATGTTTCTGACATCAGTGAACTGCAACAAGAAAAGGTAAGAGGAAACTAAACCGTGGGGCAGAGAGCTTAAGAAGCAAGTTCCAGGACTTGTTTCTATGCTATGTAAATAGAAAGTACAGCAGATGCACCCCATATCTGCTATGATATATTAACATAAATATAAAGGACACATTAATGCTATGAAGTAATGTTGGTAAGTTAACTCTTAATGTGTCGCATCACTCAAAGTATTACATTAACTTCAATGGAGGTTAGATAACTGGATATTATTGTTGTATTGATGGACATGTAAAACAATGTCTGCCTTCTGTAGAGTGCTACCTTAGCAGCTTTTTTAAGGAGTAATTTGTTTGCTGATGTCATGTGATGTGAGTTGCTGGTTACATATAAGTCCTCTGTTGACTCTCCTTTCTCCTGAAACATTCCATAATAGTTCTGTGCAATACTGTGATGTCCATTAGCACTGGAAAATCTGTGATCAACAACACTGGGGGAGACTTACTTCTGTTTTACAAAGGAGGCAACTGAAGCACAGGCCAAATCTTGCCTAAGTCATTTAGTGGCAACGCTAGGAAGAGGAGTGATGAGTCTTGAGTGTGTTCATTTAAACAAATTGCAAAAGTTGCTACTGTGCATCCCTTTTCCTTATACAACTTAACTGCAGTGTAGAGGTTGCTATAAAGACTTGCCTAATCTATGGAGATTTGCAAGAACAATTTGAGACTCCAATTAGTGAGTCAAGGAAATGAATAAACGATAGCTTCTTACAATGATTGAAGGAGACATAACACAGTTGAAAATGGTTACTCACATTTTGAAGACTACCTATCTAGTTCTTAATATTATCTAATATAGAAGAGGGCAAAGAAGCAGATCTTCTATGTGTTTATAGAATGTAATGTATATAAATTTGCTATTCCTGTAATTCACATGTTGTCAATTGCAAAAAAAAAAAAAAAAAAAAAAAAGAGTCTGGGAAAAAAAAATACTCAGAACAATTCAACAAACTAATGCTTATTTGCTTAAGCCTTGAGAGCCTGATTCTGCAAAGCCACACCCTCCTCAACGGTACCAAAGGAAGTTGGTAGCACTTCTCTGGATTGGAATTTAGGCCACCAAAAGTTGATTACAAATTCCAAAAAATTGAAAGGAAAGACAAGATCTTAGAGAAAGTATGTATGTGGACTGTTTGGAGAAATTCTGCTATAGTTTGTAATCTGGTGATATATTCAGTTTGGCTGTTGTTCCATTCTGACCATATTGTGATGAAATGTTTAAACTAGCATAGCTATTTTACTCCTTGGGTAATGATTTAAAGAAGTATTCTGATTTGGCAGAAAAAAATGGCAAAACCGCCAACACTTTACACATTGTTTCAAGTGTTTGCATGTTCACATCAGGTGGGTAAAATACGCAGAAAAGTAAATTCTGACTGATATGACTGAATTCACACATATCATACCTGTACAGGATTGATACAAATTTTGAAGGTAGGTCTTATCTGAGGTACTCAGCATGTCTACAAATGTCCTAATTGTTTGTTCCTTCCATTAGGCTAGTGTGTGGGCCTCAGGGGTGTGAAATAGTTAAGTGATAAATATTTGAGCACTTACACATTGCTTTAAGAACAAAAAGATGGGTCAGTTTCAGTGGAAGGTGTTCCTTTTTGAGGTAAAAGCCTGTTTTTCTATGGAAAAGGTTCATTTTGAAGAGATAACAGCTTAACTAAACTAAAATCATCTCCCGAAGGAATGCAGGAAATATGCAACTAAGTGTCCATTTACAAAATATTGTGAACTCTTCCTTTAAAAATTATTTGTAAAGCTCAAAGGAAGAAGTCCCCCATTTTGGGGGTGAGTGTATATTGCTGTCATTAGCGTTGCTGTTAATGGGGAAGAGTGGGAAGAACCATGAATACAAGTTTGTTTGCATTATTCAATGTAAAGCCATCTGCTTTTTCCTGTAATGTGAGAGATGTACAACTAGAGCAAATAGAGACACCACCGTCACTGCCCTGACAAAGGTCTGTGATTTCCAAAGGGTAGTGATTTCTTCTTAATACTTCAAAGAAGCCAACCAACCTTCTCTGTCCAACTTTAGGCTCAAGACTTCCGAGCTTTTCATTTAAGGCCAAGTTATGAACTGCTGAAATGTAGGGGTTTATCATAGAAACCCCAGTGCAAGCTGAGCTCTGGCCACAGTACAATTTAAATTATTTATGCACAGTGCTGTGTTCAAACCATGTGCACATTTGTCCTTGTCAGTCAACAAGTGTTCTATTAATCAAACAGGAACCCTGGCGCGTTCATTACAAAAGTAGGAACATTGAATTTGGGATGGTATTTTTAGTGCTTTTGACAGACAGGGATTATTAAGCTGTCACTCCCTCTTTTCTGCCAACTCCCCTATCTTCCTCCCCTTCTTCTGCAATGCATTGTCATTTTATTATTAAGAGCACACTAATAGTTAAACGACAGGAACCCTAAACCCCTGACTAGTTCACTGACATGACAGGTTATTTTTTCCCTCTATTCCCTGTCCAAGAACCCCTGCTGATCTTCCCAGCATGCAGTGCTGTGTGACCCTTAACATCTGGCAGTGATTAATTGTCTTAGTGTCATAGCGATCGCCTTCCTCCCTCTGATCCTCACTTACTTTGTTCTCCCTTTTAAAGCCAGTGTGCTGGAACCTTTTCTTCCCACTTTTAAATCTGTCCAGTATCCAGGATACTGTGTATGTCTACTGCGATACAACTTGAAAGAAACCGAAACAGTCAGTTATCTGGCCCTGAAAGTCTGGTCATGGATTCAGAGGGCTTTCTGTTCACTGAAGGGGTGTGCTTGAAAAACAGCACTAACTAGAATGACACAGATCTTGTTGAACTTGATCCGGATCTCAGGTCCCTTCTAAGCAAACAATGCAATTATGGGAAACACGATTTTCAGCAGACACATGCGGTATTGTGTAGAAGGCTGTTGGCTGAAGCTTACACAACATTACACAGATTAAGGGCCTGACACCTCCTGACAGCAGTTGCCCCTTTGTGCTCAGTTCGCGCTGCTGTACCACGCTGCTGCAAAGGTCTGAGCCCTATCTGGGCCTGAGCTCTTCTCGCTCAACTCCCACTGAGTTAGGCCAGGTTCCTCCACAGGTACTGAGGACTGGTGTATAGGTTTCAGCGCCGTGATCGCCTGGGGTGAGAGCTAAAACAGAGGTGTCTTGGCTGAGTGGTATCTGGGGAGGACTCATACCTGCTTTAGATGCTTGTGTAATAACAATACTGGTGGAAGAGGAGAAGACACTAAGATAAATGTCAGATGTCCTCATTCTGCTCTCAAACCTCAGTAGACTTCCCATGTGATTTTCAAGAATAATGTTAATGTTCTCCTATTGGAAAATAAAGACAGTAGGTGCTTTGAGGTATGGGAGACTTAATTAGAGTTTTCAGAGACCTTTATTTTTCCTGTATGAATATGAAGTATTGCTAGGCAATTATTTATATCTGCGTATTAAAGACCAGCTGCCAGGCATTGGGGGAGCTGTGTAAGAAGGAGGAAGGAGGCCATGTGCAGAAGTTTTTTTAGATTGTTTAGTTTCAGGATGCCTGTGATCTATTCACAGTTTGGCAACTTGCATGGGTAAATTACCAACTGCTCTAAACTTCAATTTCCTTGCATGCAAACGTAGGATGAGATAATAGTTGTCTTTGCAAAAAAAACTAGCCCTCTTAACATTTGAAGATGAAAGGCAAAAATAAACAATTGTTTTAAATCCTGGTTGAATAGCAGAATACATGCACTGAACTTAAACTACTGCTACATTTACATTTTAAGGCAAAATATCTGAAAGGCAGTTTCTCCTTCACTTACCTATTGAATGTTGAGTTCAGAGTCTCTCTGTCTCCCATGACACACAATCCTCACAAATAGATTTCTCCAGAGCAGTATTATGTTCTTGCTCTCCATGTATTTCAAATAACTATAAGGCCATTTATTTTCTATTTCAAACCAAAATAGTAAAATGGAGTGCATGGCCTTTTCTAGTTGCTAAGCAACACTTTGTAACTTGCATCCTGCATTTTGCTGTGCCGTTTGGCAATTCACACAAGATCTTGTTTGTTCATTTCCAGTCTAGTAACATTGGTTGCTATATTTCAAGTGCCAGTATAGATCAAAGTATTTCCTAGAAGGATAAACATGTTAACTGGCAGAGAGTGAATGATTAACATCAAGCACAAGCCTTTTAGTATAAAGGACTTGGCAAGTCATCCATTGGCAAAGCTATTCAAATGAATGCCATCTATACCTAACAGATGTGCCACTAAGGAGTTATCCGCTTCTTTCCAAAGTATGGCTTGCTGTGCTGGTGTGACTGAATAAGGATGATAGCCGCTGCTGAGCTTTGTAAGCAACTGAGCCAAATCCTGTTGTCAGCCATGGCAGTGTATCTGGAGATCTCTGCTGGCTTCACTTGAGCTTCTTCAGTTTTGCCTCCATATAACTAATGGTAGAATTACATTAAACTGCTTTTTTCTCTTCCTCTGCCCTTTATGAACACTTATAAACAAACCAGAGCCTAATGTTTGACTAATATTACTTGTCTCTGATAAACTCTAAGTGTATGCCTAATGAAAGTTGACTTTAAGTAGGGAACACTCATTCCTCATAACGAGGCAGGACGTTGCTGTTTTTGCTATGCTGTCTGCATTTCCAGACTTCTGACTAAAAACTGCAGATGACCTGAATCCCTTTGTTAGCATGCAGTTTGGAGGGGAGGGTTGAAAGAGGGTTGTTCGGGCAATGCTTTTAAAAATATGTAAGAAATACAATTTTTAAAAGCTGCATATAGCACGTATTTTTCCCCCTTGTGTCTGTTTTGTCATCGCTAGCTACTTGCATTTGTGTGGCATCTTTAATTTGCAACATGTGTCAGATTCTCAGTGGTACTGTATACACTGGACCAAATGTCGGATACTGACAAACATATTCATTAAAAGCACTACTGAATGAGGAATATTGTGGTGCAGTGGTAAGTTTGACATGGGTGGCAACAATTTTGGCTCAGTTACAATATTCCAAACCCTATGGAAAAGGTGAGGGGAATTTTAATAAACCTGTATTCCTGTTGTAGAATGCTAGAGGACAGTTCCAAGAAGTGACTATTTCCCATTACAGCCTCTAAAATTAGCACATTATCTGAGTAATTCTTACAAAACCTTATTGGCTTAGTCAGTTGTGTGTCATTATGAGTATATTTTAGAGTTCCTTTGGATGAAAATTTACCTGCCAGCAGTACTGGTGGAATAGTAAGTGCTAGAGATTAATTAAAGAAGCAAGCATGGCACTGTCTTGTTCCTGTAGTCCTATTATTATCTGAATCTGATAGTATGGCCAAGGTCAGCCAGAGGATAAATCTGTTCATACCTTTTTTTCCTTGATCATATAACCTATCTCAGACATAGTTGTGAAGAAGAGGATGAAGAGAGAGGTAAGGCAGATTTGCCTTGTGTGATCAGAGAGCAAAGACAAGAGGCAGATTCTTTACACTGCCAGAAGTGTGTACAGCTAGGGAGAATCAGCCCTCTCATTTCATGGCAAATAGTTTCATATTTTCTGTGGCAACCATTAATATACTATAGCCTTAGCTCTAGGCCTATAGGTAAAGCTATTTGCCGTGACTACTTTTCTGTTTGTCCCCAGAGAGCTGAGGATTCTCCAGCAAGTCCATGGTGAGCAGAGCGATGTTCTGTCCTGTCTGTGATACAGCAGCCAGAGCAGACTCAGGCTCGTTATCTTGTAGCTGTATTGGTAGATACTTCTAACTGATCTAGAAATACATTAATGAAGCTCTTTCTCACACATGCACAGCAGGAATGCACATAAGTCAAAAGACAATATTTTAAAATTGACATGTACCATCTCTAAATCATATTCCCTGTTGTTCATTTTACTTTTTCCTAATATTGGAATCATTACACTGATTTCTACTGAACAGACTAGATCCTTCAGCCAAGCCGTGATGCTGAAGTAGTATGAAATGAGAACAGCACTCCAATAATATTCTAAATGCCATGGTTCTTAAATAAGTTTTAATTTCTAAACTGCTTGAATGTTGATTTGGGAGCTCATCAGTTGCTTCTCAGAGTGGACTATGGTTTTTGAGGAGTATGGCTATAATAATTGTGGTTAAAAATAAAATTAAATGGCATGGCAAAAATATTTGTAAAAGATTTAAAGTGTTTGTAATAGTGTGAAGAAAACTAATTTGTGTACTCTTGGCCCAGACTTATGCAACTATCTAACACTGATTATAAGCTTAAATGCCCATAATATAATGTCAGCTTTCCAATCCAGAATTTGCTTTTGAGAGTATCTACCATGCCAGTTTAAACACTGCAGGGGTTGAAAAGAACAGGGGATAGGGAGTCATACTGCTCCTTTGTTATTTTATGCCGCTTTGGGCCTCAAGTTTAAAAGTGCTCTGAATTGCTTTTCTGTGTATACCTCTATCTTCCCTGAGTAAGTAACAAATTTATGCTCCTAATGTTTGCCACTGTGACCTGCACCTAGACTATGCCTAGACCAGCCTTAAGTAGATGATGTGATGACATCTTTTTAGTGTCAAATGATGGTTTCCCACGGCAGATACCCACCAGTGAGGAAGCAGCAAGCTGTACATGGGAGCAGCCACAGTGGTCCCTGCGCCACTCATGTCAGAGGACGTGACTGGAGAGGGTAGCAGAGTCCTTGCAGAACAGGTCCCCCACCGTGATGTGCAGACACACAGTGCACACGAGCAGCCCCAAGGCAGTCTGCAAACGGAGGTGAAACAGCCCAGCACTTTCTCTGTGCTATGTGTAGCCCCCGCAAAAGGCTTACAGAGGCTGCTGCTGCCCCTGATGACACCTGAGCGAAGCAAATTAGGAAGATTTTCCTACAGAGAGACCAAGGCTGAAAAAAAAAAGTTGGAGATGCATGTATCTGCCTCACCCAGGCACTTGGCGAGCATGTTTGCCCAGTCGCCAGAGCGGTGCTGCCTGCCGTGGGTCACGCTGTGCCTGTCCTGCCCTGCGTGGGTGTCACTRGCAGCAGGAGGTAACTTATGTTTGGAGCAGCAGCTGCCGCTGTCTGCGGCCGTGGGTGTGACTGCAAAGGCACTTGGCCATAGCTGGTCCTGGAGGGCAGGACTCGGGACAGCATCAGCCGTAAGGCTGCAGGCAATAATACTAAGCTCTGGTTGTCATTTTAACTGAGTATTATGTAAATCAAATAGAGTAGCTGTTAAATTAAAGYGTGAGAAGGTAATGCCTTCAGATAATGCCCGCTGCAGCCAAGGCACTGGATTTTAGAGAAATATGGAATTTGTTATTTCCTTATTTCTTTCCACAGGAGATGGAAGTAAAGGCTCAGAAAAAAACCCTAATTATTGACTTCCCCAAGGAGACACGCTGACAGCTCCCCACACACAGAATTTAACAGTGCCGGGGCAAGCCAGTGTGGCCACAGAGCTGAACAGCTTATCRCACAGATACTTTCTGACGGAAAACTAGACCTATTTTTACATCCCGGGGGAAATAAGTGACTTTTTCAACAGGGATTGSAATAATGAAGAATTTCTCAGAATGGAAAATTTAAAAAATCCTCTGCCTTCAGAACTCCATATAAAGTATCTTGGATATTCAATCAAATACCAATTCTGATATTTCATAGTAAAATCTCATTTGGAATGAAGCATGTAAATTTAAAAATGTTTCATTTTATCAATTTAATGTCTATATTAGCTTTAAATGTTACTTAAGAAAATCTCACTCCAAAAAATTAAAACACTTTGCTAAGGTTAATCTACCCGTTACATACTGTTAACTAYTGCAATTAGTAAAGTTTTTGAGGCATAGCAAAAGGATGAAAGTTCTAGATTAGGACTATATCTTAGTGATATTTTCAATTAAAATATTTTAAATTAAAATGCAGGTTAAGGTTTGTAAAAATTTTCAAAACATAAAAATATCTTCTCACTTTTAAAAAAAATCATGCTGTTTTCTTTAAAAAATAAATTCTACCATCCTACCAAAATGTTCCAATTATTGTTCAAGTATTGAGAAAGCACTTCAGGCGTGGACCACTGATGGTGCTGTAATGCAAGGTGACATTGATATTCTGAACAGTTAGATTAGCAATATTGCTGGGCACACGATGATTACCCTAACTCATGAGAATTTTCAAGATTTAGTATTTTTCCTGGAGCCTAGGATGAAAAGCCAATCTAAATATTATTCAAATGTAAAATCTCCTAGAAATTTGGACTGAGTCTATTGAGACATTCCCATTTTATTTTAAGGCTTTCAATGTTATCAATTCAGTTTAATCTACTTTTTTGAAAATCTGAATGAAAAAGGGAACTTTCTCATTTGAAGATATGTTCTTTTAATTTCAATACCTCTTTTCCATTTTCCCTCTTTGTTTGAACAAATTTTTTTTTTTTGAGCTTGTGAATTTTTAATGAATTGGCATTTTCAGATGAAAATGCATTGTGAAAATATTCCTGGTCATCTCTGTTTAAACTCTATGTGTATTCAAAATATAATTATCAGTAATTTGGGTGCACTTGGAATTAGATCTCAAACTCATGTAGAAATCAAAATACAGTTTATATAACCACCCTTTCATCTGTTCCATTTTATAATAGATAGTTTACAAAATGTTTTTTATAAAAGTAWCAGACAGCAAAGATAAAATTACAGTGGAGGAAAAATAATTGAGACAAAGAAGGAGATAGTTATCTGCTGCTTTTTGTTGCCTTGCATTAATGTCTGAAAAATAGTATATGACCAGGTAATTCACAGATTAGACAGTCACTGACTGAAATAATTATGCTTCTAGGAGGCTTGACGCTTACTGAAGACTGAATTTAGTCTTTTACTTTGCTTGCATTGCAAATTGTCAGGTAACTTCCTGAAGTCAGATTCTGATCTCATTTACACCGAGATAAATAGAGTATAGCTACATTCACTTCAGAGGAGCTACTCCAGATATACATTKCTTAATTAAGAACAGAATCTAATCCTTTCTCATCTTCATTCATATATATCTTGGTATACACTGACAGGAAAGCAGTCAGTGGGGTGGTAGTTATGTCCAAGTAACTCTGAGGTAGATTTGCATTGAACTTTTTTAGTCCTTTGTGTTTGATAAATCCCTCTCCTACTTAACCAGGTGTGGGGGTTCTCTTGGGTGCCGGCAGCATTGCAGCGGGTCTGCTTCAAGCACAGATTACTCACAGGAAATACCATTGACTACCACAGGGGTTTTACACCTGGAGCTCTTGGAAGCTGGGCCAAGAGAGCACCCACAGATTAAATCAACATTGTGGAYTTGACAAATGACCTTATAGTACAGCATATCCCTTAACTTCTTTTAGATATCTRGGACATCTTGGATCTCTGTGATAATACAGTCTAGGAAGCTGTGCTGCACCAACGTAGTTGGGTAGTATTTCAGCCTGTATCCAGCACATTAACTTCTGTGGAGACTAGCTTGGTAAGGATATGCGATCTTGGTAGCCTTAGTGAGAAAAGCTGTGATGTGGGCCCCCTTGATATTCTTAGGAATCACAATGATTCATGTACAAACACACAGTTTATATTCCCTCCATAACCTTACCAGCAAGGGAAGGAAAACTTCTATCCCTTGGCAAGAGTCCCCAGTGTACTGAGAGCTGTTGGCTGCATTTGTGTGTTTATGAATTCTAACAACTCCATCAYGAACATTGTCACCAGATACCTGGGCTCTAGCCACAATAACTACATTTCCAAATGTTTAAGCATGGCTTGCTCTTAGGAACGTGCTTTCAACTGTATTGTATAGTTACTATAAACAGTAAGAKATCATGTGAATATTTTTTTATTTACTCCCTAACCTTTCTAGTCAAGGATGAAATACGCATGGCATTACTTCCAGACTTCTTGTGTTTTCTGTGTTTCAATGCTATAGAGATGGCTTTCTCTTTTTTTTTCTAAGACCTTATATCCTGAGATACAGAGCAGAGAGACACAGTAGAGAGACCACCACCACTGGAGTTAGTACAGAATGTGCATCTGGGATTTCAAAAACATTGTTTGGCCTCCTGGAGAGAACCAGTATAATTTTTCATCTGGAAAGTATCCAAAGGGTATTTGCTGGGAAGGAAAGTTGGAGCTGTGTAATATAATTATGCAGCCAAAGGTTGCAGAGACACTATCCAAACAAAGTGGGGTTACAGTATGTGGGGSGGAAGCAGGATGAGAAAAAATAGTGATTAACTGTTTTGTTGCAAAGGGAACAAAATGTCTCTTCATATTGTTTTGGATCAATAACAATGTCCTAAAAGACAGAACTCTGAGGGAAAAAACAACTACGTCCCTAGAGAAAGGAAGAAACTTACTATATTTTTGTGTACCGTTGGCAGGATCACAAAGTGCCTATCAGTCTGACTGATAAGTCAATGAAAAGTCTCCTTTTGATTTCCACAGATGTTGGTTCAACCCAAATCTTCATAAAGGGTTCTGAGAGGGTCACATGGATAAACAGTATCTTCTCCAGGCAGGAGAGCAGGAGAGCAGTAAGAGCAGAACATCCCAAAGTGGCAACAGGGGAAAAAACCTGCTTTCTCTAGATCACATGGAAGTTTTCAGTACAATGTTGGTAATTAGGATTTTAGGGATGAGACCAATTTTTAGCCTAAGAGATTCTGTTAGAAGTKTATATAAATAAACAAAACCAATTGGAATTTCAAGTAGGTGTAAAAAAATTWWWAAAAAAATAGTTTTGAATAAGTACTGTGAAGCAGAAAAGAGCAAAAGAGCAGATGTTTAGAGTATTTTATTCTTTGGCTATAACTCCGTTTTGCAAATCTCACTGAGAAATATTTTACCAGTCATATTTTCTGTAAGTATGGTGAAAGCTCTGATTATTCACCTTGGAGTAAGAAACAAAATTTCTGTATATCTCTATAGACTTTTGTTACTATAACAGCTCAGTAAGAAACAAAATTTCTGTATATCTCTATAGACTTTTGTTACTATAACAGCTCAGTTTCAGTGTGTTTATCTCAGGGAGATAATATGTAGGTAGGAAGAGTCACCAAGTGASTAGCCTGAAGTCACACAGGGAACCAACTCATTGCAGAGCAGTTAATCAGTCTGCYTAGTGTTAGACTGTCCCGGTAACCACTGGACCTGAAAACTCGCCTGTTCTGCAAACAGACCTGAGTGCTGTATGTGTGTGTTAGTTTTGCCTGCTCACTTTCAGGTACCTCATCTCTTTGGCATATTGCAGGGTGTTTCTTCATTTTCTGTAAGGAATCACTTCTATGTTTGCTAAATGCAGGAAAGGRACCTCAATTCCATTCGCATAAGATCAGCTTTTTGGCAGCCATACAGCTTTCAGGAGAAAAACGGGAGAAAAAAAGGAAGAGCCCATTAGGAATAAGAAGATGTCAGGCTTTTTTAAGTGTAGGAGTTGTTCAAACAGCAGGTCCTTGTTAGAAGTGTGTAATTTTTGGACACGTCCCTAGCCTAGACTATGGGCAGAACAGTAGCATTTCCAGAAATGAGTAGTGGGAGGGATTTTTATCATTAAATCACACAACATAAGACAAAATTTGTTTTTTAAAACCCCAAAGTCTTTGAGTGCATGAAAGGCATTATTTCAGTGTGGTTATTTTTATTATCTTATTTTAAGCTTTAAAAAAACCCAGCAGGTTTTTATTCTTCAGTTTTGGAGGGAAAAAAGTTGCTTCCAGGGTGAGATTTGGCATGCCAAGTCTCTGGCCAGAGCAAATTTTTAAAGCTGTATCATAAACCTCTGAAAATAGGAGTTTATAATAGAAATGCAGACATACAGTTAATTATATCATCATGAATGGCGCCACTATAATTAGCTAACTTCTATATGATGCCAAGTTTTAAAGTATTTTACTTTTATGGCACTGGATGTCAAAAGCTATTTATGTTAGTTTCTTTCATTTTTTCTTTTATTGTCTTACTGACCTGGCTCACCAGGTTAGGAAAATGGCTTGCAGATTTTTCTTCAGCTCTGAAGAACCTTTGCAGCCTCAATGGTTAGCAGATTCCTAGAACTGGGGTGTCAAAGGGAGTGGATTCCCTCCAGAGGCATGCAGGAGGATACCAGCAGATGTAGACTTCTCTGAATAACCTCAGACTTGTGGTTCCCATTGAAGGGCTTATTCTGAGATCACTGACAATCCCAKCTGGATGGGAATCTGCTAATATTTGGGTATATTTTATATACTTTTAAGGTGACAGTTTTAAGGAAAGATAAAATACAGAGAAGAAAAGGAACATAATCTGTTTTATAAAAACAATACTTCCTACAGGTTCAAAACCAGAGAAAGGTGCTAACAACAGAGCTAAGGAGATTATGGGATGAGAAAAGCTCCTTCCTTAAGTTTCTGTTTCCAAGTAACTGTAGCCCTTTCGCAGCTCATTTCTTTTTAGGTGTTTTATAGCACACACAGGGATCACTGTTTCACCCATCACTGAAATCCAGTTTCCTCTGGAGTTGAATACAAAAACCATTACAAAAATGTGACCAGGGCTATCATTTAGGTTGCAAAGTAAAGATGAACGTATTGTTCAGTTAAAGAACCAGGAGAATCTGTGAACTAACCACACATGCTCAAGTATTATTTGAATTGATAATGATAGCTTAACAAACTTAATCATAGAAAACAGTTGTCATAAATCGAATGTCCAGGCAATAATAATAGAATAATAGTATTCCTAAGTTACTCATTGTCCTTATTATTTAACATATCCATATTTATATGTGTATATATGAAATTATTAATATTCATATGCTTGATATTAGTTTTCTCCATTATAACTGATAAGGATCTGAAGGTGAAACTTTAAAATTCCAATATACTGYACCCTGTAGGTTGTTGCTCTTTAAGGATGGTCTAAATTGTGCTGCCCTGGAGAGGTATTTTTCTCTATGGATGATAGGTAAGGTGACGTGTTAAGGCAATCCTACTTCTGTTTTTTTGTATGAGACTATGTGAACTAGTACTGTTCTAAGGAGTGTTTGGGCAAGCAGATGTTAACAGTCTTTACAATCTGATAGTCCTGAATTATTATGTCCAATCGGTGGTTTTCTGCTGATCTGCATTTCTTCAGATCTGCCATCTAATTCCATCTCTTCCAATAAAACTTCTGATGGTGATTTTTAAAGTATTTTTTAATGCAGTAATCAACAAAACAGTCGGAATTAACGTGGATTGTGCCGTACTTTTTGGGCAATCTCTTCCTTCTCTTGGCTGTGTACTTGTCACCTTTCCATGATAGCTCTTCTTTTTATGATCATTTTTGGTTATATGCTATTTACTGGCTACAAGGAGTTCCACACATGCTACTACCCTGTACAGAGCTGGTAATGCAAACTAATGACATGAGCTTAGTTACCACATGTTCCCTTTTTTCATGTTGGCTTACTAAAGGATCCTCAGGTGGATCCTTCCAGCTCCGATGCGTATGAGAAATCCTGCTGATTGCAGCAGAACTGCCCAAGTGAGTAAGGAGTGAGGGGCTGGCCACTGAGTGAAGAATAGTAATTTCTGCTCAGACAGGGCATGTCAAATCGGTGGCCACCAGCCAGTGTGATGGAATTAATGAGGGGAAACAGTAGCCAGCACTGACAAGTTGGGATAAACTCACAGAGTTGCAGTGCCACATCCAATTACTATATTTCATTGTTGTTCCCTGGAGATGGGGACCCTCTGACAACCTCCATGAAAGCTGAAATCGAAATCCTGGGAATAGAAAAAGCAAGAATGAGTAAAGCTCATGCCGATCTCCTTTTAAAAAAAAAAAAAGCCTTAACACTGAAAAAGCCTTGCCTTTCTTTTCTGCCCCTGACTTTGTTACAAAGTCTGGCTTTGCTGCCTGGCAGGAAGTGTTAAAATAAATTGCTTTCAAATAAAAAGAGAAATAAAAGTTAGGAAAACTTTTTTTGTCTGTGCTTAATTTTGTTGTTCTGTTGGAAGTGACACTTTTACATTTTGACGCAAAGCATATTTTGATCTAAACTTCTTGTATAAACCAAATTGGACTATCAAGATTCCTGGGACTGCTTTAAAAAAATAAAACCTAAGGCATATTTTTCCATTCCAAATAAGGGCATTTACTAGTAAAGGAACCAGAGAATTAGTCCAAAGAGTGCAAAAAACACATTGATGCCAATGATATTTTACTCCATAGAGTACTTCACTCAACCATAGATTCTAACACATGTGAGCAAAATAACAGCCTGGAGGAATGATTCATGTGGAATTATTTAATTCTGCTCAGCAGAGTGCTACTTTTAGCTGGGAAGAATGTTCTCATAGACTGGTAGGCAACAGAATATCCAGCACAAAGCCAAATGACATCACCGGCTTCTCTGTGTAACAAAAGGCCAATGGCATCCCCCCTTGCTGAGTGAAAATTAGCAGCAGGTCTTTGCACAGTGCACATACTTTGAGAGGAGGGAATTGTGTCATTGTTATTTGCTATTTCCGCAAGCTGACACTTATCTTGTAAGCACATCAACTGTTTGCTTTAGCTCCACAAGTCATTTCCTATACATTATATCAGTTAGTCATGCTGTTCTGCATTGTGTGCGAAAGAGGTTAAATTCCACATGTAGAGAAATCAAAGATGAACGAGAACTATCTAAATAATTGTTTTAGAATGGGAACAACTAYTCATTTCTTTAAAAAGTGACTGTGTGGGTAAATTGTTTCAGACTTTTGCTTCTACTACATTTGAAGCCAGATCAGCACATCAAACTCTTAAACTCCTTGAAGATAAAGTAAATTAGATCTACCAAATGACTAAATCAGAATCGTAATTTTTTCTTATTATTACATCCCAGAAACCACACAGAGTTAYCAGGAGAAAAAACAGAGTAGACTATAGTTGCAAACAGTGGAAGATATCAAGGTTCTTTTCATATATGTTTCCATATGTAAAGAAATACATTTTTGTAATCATTGCATCTAAGCAGACATTGCCCACTTTTATTAACAAATGTTTGTCTGCTGTATTGCTGCTAGGAAATCGTTGTATCCTTGTTAGGGAATTGTATGTGATCTAATAGTTTTTTTCCAGCTCTAATATCATTGACGCTTTGGATTTGGTTCTGTCTTTTTACAGTAACATTTGCTTACTCTTTGTTTTTATTTAATTAGAACTGTGCTGTCATGCAGTGCTGCACTGTACATCTGAGAATATACCAAATAGAACTGTAACTCCTCAAGCACAAGGGGAAAGTAAGAGGAGAAAAAGAAAGCAGAACTATAAGAGAATACAACATTCTTTAGCAAATAATAACGAATATTTTATTCAGCTTCGTTTGAAACATAGCATTGTAAGATTCTGTTAGAGAGCTAGAATATAGGCTTCTTTCAGTCTCTTGGCTCTATCATAAGATCCTGAAAAATGAATTTCCTTAATCCATGGTTGAATACAAACTTATCAGTCAAGATTTCCACAGTCTGTAGATTTCTGCAATAGAAAGAGTTCAAATACTCAAGTGATACAGCATTCACTTTTTTTTTTCTTGTTCTCACTATCTCATTCCTGTGTAACTGTATTATCATCACGGCTCTTCATCTTTTCTTTATTTTTAAATATCCCAGGACAATATTATAAAATCCTCATAGAGAGAAATGTAAAAAGTTATGGCTTCAATTCACCAAACACTTAAGCAAGTGCTTAATTTAAAGCATGTGGGTAATCCAAATTTGCTTCAGTCATTGCCTTCTGGACCAGAGCCAACACATTTGGAATGCATCCTGCATATTTATTCTACTATATACATGATTCTATCACATGTGTTCAAAGTTGTTTGTGATTAAATTTGTCAATTACAGTAACTGGATTGAAATTTAACCTGAGAAAAATTTACAGTGAGCGACACTCCTGCAATAAAGGTAACATCTGAAGACAGAGGAATCTTTCATTTTTCAAAAAACCTAGCATTTGATGCAAAATATCTATGTAAATTTTGGTTTTGTCCTTTCTTGAAAAGTAGTAAAAAAATGAAAATTAGTTTGATTTTTAAAATAAGGAAAAATGATCAGATCTGTTGCCTTTGATATTCTCCAGATATTTCTTCTGATGTCTAAGTGTACCAGAAATATCAGGAGAAACTGCTTCCATTTTAGCAGTTCATCTGAAAAATATTTCTTCTTTTGAGATTTGGTATTGATTGTTTGCAGTATTAAAATAAAGTGCTGATGTTCCAGAGTCTGTCCTTTGCACCTGTCCTCCCTGGTGGGTGTTTTCTGAAAAATTTAAGGGGTGGTCTGGTAGCTAAATGCCACCTAGATCATATACGTATGTTCAGACTSTGTGTGTGTGTGTTTAAGTGTGTGTGTATATATATTCATATATACTTTATATATATATATCTATATGACAGGGAGAGAGGAAGAGAATTCTTATTCCATTGGCAACAACTGGCTGGTGGTAAAGAGAAAATAAAATGCTCTAAAAAGAAAGAAGTTGATGTATCTAAATGATCTGTCTGGGCTCCTACATTATGTACTTTTATTCTTAAATAAGCTGTAATCTCCATCAGTTGCTGTTCTGCTATGTCATTGTCTGTATACTTTGTTATACAGAACAAATACAAGAATATAGTATTATTTTGCAGAAAAGTTGTGTGGGCCTAACTGATAAAGTCCATCCTTTGCCATCAACAGGAAAGACTGATGCGTTTGTATTGGTATTCATATTATTCATTTCAGAAATGTTGTTGAGGGTGAAGGGCTTCCAGGATGGCTAGAGTGACCGTAAAAACTGTCTGATGTGCTACTCTAGGAAGCAGAAATTTCCTTTGGTTTCCTCGGATGGAAACTTAGACTCTTTGTTCCCTAGTTCTCTGATTCCTGCACTACTCTCTTCAAAAGAAATTTCAGCATTTTGTGTTATTTTTAAAACAGGAAGAAACAGTTTTTCTTTGTTTTTAAGTTTATCACTGAAGACAAAACTTGAAAGAACTTTTTAACATAAGTATAAAAACATAAGCATCCTTTTTTCTRTCACTGGTGAATAGTTAAATGTCTCAAAGGAAGCTCTGTTCCAGCATGACTTGCTTCCATCCACACCTAAGCTACCAGTATGTGCTGTAGCCATCAGTGGCACTGGGGGAGTTGATATTGCTTGGGCACGCTAACGAGTGGAAACCTTCCTTGTGGAAACTTCCTCAGGGAAATGRTGTACAAAACTAACTATTTATAAGGTGCTTTTAAAGGAGATACTCAGATAAAAATCTTTGGTGTTYGTGCAAGGTCACAGATTATTAGTATCTTCTAGTATACAAGGGCCAGATTCAAGTCAACCAAAGCATGAGCACCAAAGAGATTTTTCCTATGGTACTCTGATCTTACTTTCATTTGCATGGGATCTGGCCCAAATTTGGAAATGAAGCTGAATTTTATGTCCTGTCTATGGTTCCTCTGGGTATTTAATTCCTGAAAGTGAGGCCATGAGGCCTACTTGAAGACATTTTAAAAAAAAAAAAAAAAGGTCAATATGCTGAACATTGCTGAAAATAAGGATAGAATGCATTATCTGTGATGCAGCTGGAGGCCACAGGTCTTTCTTGAGACTCCAGTCACTTCCCATCCCTTCACCGAGTTCGTAAAAAGACATATTAGTATTCTAGAATGACAGCAAGTGACAAAAATGTCAGACCTGCTCTCAGGATCTTGGCATTTGTTAGGTGTAGATGGCATATGTGTGAGAGTTTCAAAAGGAACAAATATATAACAAATCGAAGCATTAGCGTGTTCAGAATTATGGTTCCCTACAGTAATGTCACTATTTGGGATGACTTTAATATAATGTTCTACATTTTGACCAGCTTGCTTTCCTCCTCCTGTTCTCCTTCAGAAGATCTCTAATGGACATAGTAAATATTACTCTGAATTGTTAGTTTTGCTTTCATCTTCAGTGCTATCTGGTTTCTTGAATCCATATGTATTTTTTTTTTTTTTACTCAAGACAGTCAATAGAGAGTATGAAATTACTAATGGAAGWATCAAGGCTCCTGAACAATATACTGCTATTCTTTTTCTTTTTAATCATCCAGCTTTTCCTTTTTCTTCTCCATATGAGCATTTATACAAAAGTTTTAAGGGCCATAGATGATGTCTTCTTTATTTACCCACTAATCACTCAGTAAGAGAGTTAACTCAGATCTTGCTCAGTAAGTCAAAATCTGAAATCTCAGGACTAACTATGACTTTTCATTTGATGATTATGAGTACTTAACCTTGTCAGCTCAGATTTGAATGCTTCATTCTGAAGTCTGCAACTCAACACTCCTGTATTTAAGTGTTTTAAAGGAGGGACTGCTAGTTTTCACAATGCAGTGACAGATAATCATTACATACACATTTCAACTGAACATATCCTCTCTTGCATATCYGTACAGCCAATGTAGAAGTATAGAGTGGAAGGATATAAGACATCAAGTCTCCTGTTAACCCAGGAGTTACCTTTTGTGCTTGTTGTTAGACCCAAAAGTAATGATGACTTCCAATTAGCATGAACCAGTGTAATGTTAAATGAATGACTGAAAAACGGAGGGAGGAGGCAGTGGAACTATCAAGTGGGACACTATAAACCTTGAATAAAGATTTGGGTTTGTGAAAATTCACCTAACCAAGCTCATTTTTTATCTCCCTCTCACATTCCAATTATGTACTATGGCAACCTTTGTTTCCTTAGGCTAACTTGCTATCTGGAAGTAAACCCCGAATTACCACCAATGTAAACTTTATACTGATCCACTTGCAAACTGCAGTGCTTCTGACATCAGAGGTGCCATAACGTATACCCACTTGAAAGGATAGTAAGTACATAGCTAATTTATTGACATGCATTCCTGATCTAACTGCTGAAGAATGATGATTCTCTAGGCATACAGTTTTGTGGGTGACTTTCAAATGGCTTTTGAACTATTTTAAACATGCCTTTGGCTAAGAAATCACTGGTTGCTCTGAAGTAAAAAAGGTGACTATACTGGTCACCAACTATTACTGTGTAACATCAGGGAATTTTCCTTCTAAAGTGTGTCAGCAATGGTGCAGGCAGAGGAACCTACTAAATTCATGCTGAAAAACAGGAGAACTTACAGAAACCTGAACGTTGACAGGCTGCAGCTGAATGCATAGAGAGGATTGGATAGGCAAAGCAGGTGGTTTATGAGAAGTGTTTCATACACAGAAATGTAAGATGCAACCTTTGTTCTTTTAGGAGACATTGTTTTACTAGAGATAAGRTACTGAATTTCAAAGAACTCAAGTACTTACAAACCAATGGTGAGACAGAAAACTAGTTTGGCTACTCACGTATGCTGAGAGAGCCTGACTGTGGTGGGGAATGCATGTTTTATTAGCCTGAGATTGGTATTACTGTGTTAGTTGTGTGACTGTAAAACTAATGAATTTTCGTGCAAATTCCCTTAAAACACTGTCCTTAAAACTTTTAAGAAATTACCTTCATGCATGACTTGTAAGAGTTATAGTTTGTAGGAGAAAATATATTACAGGGTTTTTTGTAATAGATTTTGGGAAGATATTTCTCCCCTAACAGTTTCCTTAGGGGCAAGAGTCTAACCCTCCAGGCCTAGGAAATCGAAAACAGTATTGCTTCAAGTTATACTAAAATCATGTTATCTACCCACCCATCTAGCCACAGTAGCTACCTGGCTCACATGCTTTAATAATTAGGCATTATACCATAACAATGTGATTTCTTTTAGGCAAGGTATTTAGAGTTTTATAGGTTAGAACAAGCGCAGAGCTTATTTCTGGAAGCGTCAGCCCGTGTGACTGGCTGGACAACTGCCCCGTTGTGTGTCTGTTGCAAACAGGGGTTTCTGGTTTTCTATCACTTTTCAAAGAGAAACAAAGATGAAGTTTGAGCCAGCCAATACAATTAATAGAAAAGTGCAGACATATTCTATAGAATGAAACAAACTTAGATTAAAGGCATTGTATACAAAGAAGTATTTTGAATCCAAATGTTTTGAATTATTTGTGTACTTAACCAAAGTAGCCATATAAAGATTCTATACCGTTTGTGTTTTGAAGGCTATGTATCTCCCAGTAGTAGTTGGTGCTGGGGGAAGGAGATGATGAGGGAAAGAGAGGATCAAGGAAACACCTGACAAAATTTCATCAGTGAAGTGTAGATATGAGATAACAGCTTGCCATTGACCTTGCTGACTGACTACCTTCTTACACCCTGTCTATAAAAAATACCGTTTACTGGAGAGGACCTTCCTAGAGCAGTGTCCTAGCCTGCTGACAGAACCATGTTACAGCACAGAAGTAGCAATACCAGGATGTTGTCACAAAATTTCTAAGGATGCTCTGGACCTGGCACCTCAAAACAATTTCAGTGTGTGAATTGCGGGTTTGACTAAGGGGAAATTAGGGAATGGGGGAGGAAACAATTATTCAAAGCTACCTAAGATGTTAATTAATAGTAGGGAAAATGCAGTTAGGCTTGGGTGATTTTTAAAAATAATTTTCAGGTTAACTGGATTAATTCAGGTATGCAAAGAGGGAAATGTTTAAATACACTGGGCCACAGTCTGTTTTGGCTTACAGGCTTGCTGTAGCTACACCACTAAAGCAGCATGAAGGATGGGAGTGTCCATATTTTGGAGTTAGATGCCAACAGCTAGCCAGATCTGTGATCTTTTACCTCTTGATCTTTTCTTAATCCTCCAAGCATACACTTAGAAACAACAGCTTTCTATGCCAAAGTGTAGCCACTGCTGGTATTTTCCAAGCCCTATTTTTCAGCTCTAATAGTTCTGGTACAGTTAAGCTATATGTTTCACAACATATGACTTTATCAACTGGGAAGAAGCATTACATTCGGAATCCAGGGGGGGACAAAGTAGAATCCAGTACTTTCTAAAGGAAAGTTGAGAGGTTGTTGTTTAGGACAAGTATACCAAGTTACTATAAATTAAAAGGAGAGACTTTTGTAATAAATTCCTTCAACGGTCTTGAAGATCATTTTAATCTAATGTTGTACTCTAACAAATTTACAAGCAACAATTATGCGACAACATCATCTCCTCAGAGATGCGGTCTATACTTACAAATCTCTTTAATTGTTACGGGTAATTTCTGTTTCCTGGAGCATTTTATTTGTACTGTTTACTTTTTAGGGTCTGTCATCGATTAAACAAATCTTAGGGGATTTTGCTAGAGTACAACCTCTCCATGCACCCTTGTTCTGTTTTTCTAAAACTACAMCAAAGTTGGAACCAAAGTATGTCTGTGGGAAGGACATATGGCTAGGTAGAAGACAACATATGTCTTTAGTATGCAGTTACCATGCAGTTAGTTTAGACAGCATCTGTTGTTTGTTTAAACAGCTTTTTTTATTTTTTTTCTTTTTGTAGGGGGAAGGGTGCAATCTGTTTAAAGGGGACCTGCAAAGAGAGGGAGGGGAAGGGTTTATGTCTGCTTTCTTCTTTTTTTCCCCTTATGTTTAAGGAAGAATTGCTTTGGCTTGCCTTTTGCCTTAGAAATATCAGGACTTTGAAGCATGATCTTTCATGGTTTTCTTGCAGGCATTTTTGGATCACTGAAGCTCTGGGAGTTTTTGTCAGCTTTAAATGGAGGGGGGAGTAGGTGTGGATTCCTGACGAAGAGCATTTCTCCAAGCTCTGCCAGTGAAATGCATTTATATTTCTGTTACTATTAGAGCACTCAGCCACCTCATGTATAGTTAGGACCCTGCAAGGCTGTTTAGTGTCATGCACCTTATTTAACACAYGCATTTGGCATATGTAATATATTGTGGTGATTTGTTATTGCAGTTCAGGCTGCACATATTTATTTGGTGGGAGCAGATGGTCCTCCTCTTGCCCCCTGGGAGCCCCTGTTCAGCAGGCAGCTGCTGCTGTAGTTGGGCGCTGAAGAAGCAGGAGAGGCGCAAAGATAGAGGTCCATCCTGGCCCTAGGTTTATTCCAAGTGCTGGACTGAGACAGCTGCCCTGAGCTCTCTGGAGCTGCACCCTTCACTGAGAGGGCACCTACCTGAATCCATGAGCTTTAGCCATCTCGAATTTGCCACYGAGACTTCCCACTCCAAAACCCTGACATACTCAGCAAGCTTTGAGTGGTTCCATGACCTCCCTCCCCTGCATCATGTTTTAATAGTCATGAGCCTGCAACCAAAATCAGCTATTAAAGAATTTACATAAAATCTCACACGTGGAGTAGGCCAGAACTTGGCAACTGTGGCGGTGTTTTGCTAAGCAAGTACAAATATAGAGGCAGTCTCAATTTTGGCAGGAAAGAATTCCCAACTCAGTTAATAGGACTTTCACATGTGCAATCTCTCAGATGTCTCAAATCAACTGGTTTGCCACTTGTCTTCTAATTTCCAAAGAAAAGCAGAGTAGGCAGACCTGGATTTCTATGGTGCTTATTGTTTTAAGAACTCCCATACTAGAAAGAAAAAGAGGAAACAGAAGGAGAGGGGAGTGTCATTTGTCATATGAGCATTGCTCAAATGAATACTTTCAGTATTTTAATTTGAATTCTCTTAGGGCCTCTTGGTATTATGAAAAACAATGTGTTCGGTTAGGAACTTCAGTTTTAAGTTGGCCCTCAAATTTCACAGGCTGGATAAAACCCCAGAAGTTTGAGTGCAACAGACTCGGGGAAGTCTGGCCCCTAAGTACGCTTCCAGGTTCCACAGTTTGAGTGAGAGGAGCACACAAATCAATTAGCTAAATGAATACATGTTTTTAAAACATTTCACTATTGTCCCCATTCGTTGTTTGTCCATTATTATTTTTATGCTAAAGCCTCAGCCAACAAGCAGAGTGAATACATTTCATAATTAAAAATGAGACAATAAATCGTGTCATCTTTAGTAGGAAATGTGTCCTTGATTCTAGTAACTAATAAGGGGAGTAACTTCTTCATGGAGGCAGATAGGTTACTTTAGGAAACAGGAAGCAGAAGACAGAAACAATTTGAGTAGAAAGAGACATTTGTCGCTCTTTCCAAACACTTTCTAACAGTTGTGGGAGAACTATTACACAGCTGCATCAAAGGTGTCCTCCTTCTCTACAAGTTGCCTTTGCTGCAGAAGTCGCATGAGGGAGCTCTAGGGTGAGTGCAAAATCATCTGGAAAATGGTACTTGAAGAGTAATCACCAATAGTTCCCTCCCAAAGTGGCTGTTGGGATTCTGCAAATGTCTATTATGTATGGTTCAATAACGTTATCAATGAGTATAGATGAAAAAGTAAGTATGTGTTTCGGATATACAGTGGTGAGAGACTGCAAGGAAGTGGGAAGAGAGTGTTAGAATTCAAAACGAGTTTGCAGGCTGGAAAAATGTCCACATTTTCCTCTCTCAGAGAAAATGCACTTCTAGCAGACTCATGCAAAATACTGTGCAAATAATGGATGGGGACAATCAACTAGATAATACTTACTGCAGACGTATCTGAGGGCTGTAGTAGTTCACAAGCTGAAAGTGAGTCAGGAATATGTTTATCTTGCATAATAGTATATTGCATAAGAAATTACTTGTTCTTTCTGCCCTAGTTATCATGCACATAGCCTTGGCTGGAGAGTTGTATAGGTGTGAACAAATTGGAAAGAATCCAGAGGAAAGCAAGGAGAATGATCAGAGGTGTTGCAAACATGACTTAGGAGGAATGATTGAAAGAAATAGGGTTCTCTATTTAATGAAGACTAATAGAAGATGTACTATGCAAGTGTGCAAAAGCTGCAAAAAGAAGAAAGGAATAATCTATCCTCCACATCTGTGAGGCACGGGAAGGGAAATAATGAGCTCAGCTTGTGTCAAATGACTTCTGGCTTAATGTTTTTTAAAAAAATCTCTAATAGTTAAGATTAAAAAAAATGCTAATGTGCTGAAGCTTCATTTTGGATGTCTTTAGATAAACATCTGCCAGAAATAACAAGAGTATAATTGACCCTGCTCTGGGAGTAAGGCTGCACTAAATACCTTTTTGAAGTCCTTTCTGGCCTTATTTACCATGATTCTCTACTTCTGAGTGCTTCAGGCTCAGTACATAGCTTGCTTATTCCTGCTTCTCTTCTGTATATCTTTCTGCATATCTGAGAAAGGCCAGGGTGCCCAGTTTGGGCCCAGGATACCTCAGTTCTCCTGTACCAATAGGCACAGTGAATTTGTTTTGGTTCCTTTTAGACCTACATAATTTGAGTTCAGTATTCAGCAACTTTTCTCCCAGTGAAGACATCTAAATTCCACTTTTGGACCCACTGTGCAGTAACTACACTGCCAAACCTGCCTGAGTGCTGATTTGCGTATTCAGTTATAAGAGTGGGACACCCTTTGAAGATGTGTATGTTTGAACACTGGTTTGGCTGCATTAAAGGAAAAATGAAAACATGGAAATATGTTAAGCAATGTTAAATAGTTGCTAGAGGTTTGGTTGAGGTGCTGTAAGGAACAAATGCAAAATTTATTTTTGGACAACATTTAACTATTGTATCTGAGTATTTCTCAACTACCCRTCCATATAATATGCCTTATATTTTAAGATTTTTTTTGGCAGGAAGAATGCAGAAGTAATTTTAATTTAAGTAATTTTATTTATACGCACCCCAAACATATTTGTATACACAGAGAGCTCCAATTACAGTGTAATTAGAGTAACATGAGAGCCTTAAGATCAGGAGTTCAAATTTATATTTGTAAATTTTCCACTAACTTCTAAAACACTCTTCAAAGATGTTTATTATCTCCATTTTTTGATTGATGGGGTTGTCATACTTTTAAATACAAACCACACTAGTATTAACAGAGAGAGTTTTGCCTACATACAAGACCTTTATTGCTTGAATGTTTGAATGATCGTAACTGTTAAGATAATTGAAGCAAGAAACTTAAATAAGTGGATGCGAGGAGGTAAAAGGTAAAGAGCCTTCACGCATCTTTCCATTGCATCTAGATATAATCTAGATCATTATTATTATTTTTACTAAATACTAATAGCTGCTCATATAAAAAGCAAAATGAGACCATGAGCAGTATGGCAAACTGTGGTTTTATATTACAGGAAAGGTTTGGGGATTTGAGAGATGATGCAGACTTTCAGATTCTTGAAAAAAAACTTCATTTGTTTTATAAAGTGTACGACAGCACCAATCCATCCAGTGCTGTCCAAAGAAAATTTTGTTCTATGTGACCAAGTTACTTATTGGCATGCAATGCTGGAAGTGATATGCATGCAGCAGATTCATCTATTGATTTACATATTACCAATAGGTTATGGCACAGTTTAGTCTCTGGACACTGTCTGTTCTATTCCTTTCAGGAAAAAGTCTTTCAGACTGGTGGTTATTTCTGGAAATAACCCCTCTAGAGAAGCCTGGAAAATATCTATTGATGCAAGACAAATGTGGAAACACAGGGGATTTTTGGCAAAAACAGATTACAAGTAACATTTCTTAAATGATATGATTTTAAAAATCTGTTCCCACAGTCTTTACTCTAGTAAGCTACCTTCAGCCTTAGCTGGTATTTCTGTAATGAAGTGTACAAGGAAGGATTCTTATTTTTTCTTTTTGTTCTTTTGTTTTTCAGTAGTTGATTCTGGGAAATATTTTATGATTAACTGATTACTGAGAGTGGTTCAGCTTTATATCAAATTGACTCTTTCAGACTACTCACTCTGGGATAACAGGTTAGGATTAGGGTTTGGGAACTGAAGGCTGCTGATCTGGAAATCCACTGAAGTCTGCTCAGCCACTGGTGTGATCTGTTCTGCTCTGCTGGGGGTAGGGGTTAGAGTGGGGCACTGGAGGCGTTYAGAGCTGGGTTTCCTGTGAAGGCATGCCCAGCCTGGAGACCTGGGTTGAGGGCTGCTTTAAAGATGGATCTGTAGCTCAGTGCATGTTTGGGCTCAGAGGGACGGAGTCAACATCTTAAAGGAGAAGTTTCCATTTTTAATGAATAAATACCTTATTCCAGTGTATTTTTAAGACATCCTATTTGCAATTACTGTAGAAAGTCAATGTTGTGTTGCTGTTGAGGTGCCTTGTAGCAGAAAATATATAACATTGTTCTTCAGTGGATTATGGGCCACACCTGGTCTAATCCTTCATGACTGCTGTCATTTCCAATGAGCCTCAGTTGATCAAACTTAGTTTTAATAGTAAGCAATGAATGCAGTAAAGCTTAGATAGCCATTTTTTGTTAGTTTGCAGATTTGTTTCTTCTGACATTTTCAGTAAAGTAATTTATTTTTGTAAGCTGTTGGAGAAAAGATAAACAGAAATTATTTTTTCCTTGGGAGACAGTTGTTCCATCTGCTAATTTATTCTCCCGTGCAGCCATATTGTCAATTGGTTAACCCTTTCAGTAGGGAAAGAAAGAGGACAAAATAGTCTCTTTTTTGCTCCATGGAGACTTCCTAAAGCTAATACGTTCCATTAGTCGAAAACAAAGAGAAGGCAAAAGGTATGTGTTTCATAACACCATCAGTATCACATACATGAAGGATGAATTCCTCACACAGCAAAAGAGCTGAAAGAAACATCCTTGGAATAAATAGATTAGCTCTAGCTCTGTTAATATAACTGAGGTGGGGTGGGAGAGAGATTATTTTACTAACAGCTAGGATTAGGTTTGTGGTTTCTAGGAAAGATGAATTCCTTATGAGGCCTTCTCCCTGCTGCAGGAGAAACGAAGTCGAATCTGGGCGTGAAAACAATTGCAATGGCTGCAGAGGCAGAGGGCTCTTTCTGAGACGTGCACGTGTAGGAGGCTGGGCACCAGTCCAGCCTTGGGGATGTGGGGGGCACCACTTCCATTTCTCCCTCCTTGTATTCGGGTTGCTTGGGATCTCTGAGGAGAGAGAATGGCTTTGGTACAATGACCTCCCAAGAGTGACAGGATGGAGTTGAATCTTAAGAAGTGGGTCTTTACTTGCTTTTTGGAGCTGTTTTATTTTTGTGTTTTAAGCACGATGCTCAAAACCTCCAAGGAAGGAGATGTTTTCTCTCATCTTTTGGAGATTGTTTTTGCCCTTTCTAGCTGCGGACGTAGGTCTAGAAATGACTCTGGTAGTCATTGGGTCCATGGTCTGATTAGTTTTCCTATTCTGAGCCATAAATATGAAGAGAAATAGCGCGCTCTTTATTCTGAGATAGTACCTTAACAGTAAATGCTTTTCTAGCAGCATTACATAAAACTGAATAAATGTTTAGCAAACCGTGTTTCGAAGACACGGTCAGAGCCATGGCTTCAATAGGAACTGGGGATGCATCGCTGTAGCATCGCACCAAGAAACGGGACTGACTGAATGTGAAACAGCACAGGCCACAGTTATTGCAGCATATAATCTAATGTGAAAATCCAAACAATTGGGACTCACCCAGCACACAAAAAAGTTTAATGGGACTAGAGGGAACAGTGGACTTGAAACAGTGCTGGTTTTGCTGAAATCTGAGTCTACACTGGGGGTGGGGGAGTAGCTGGTATACTGTCACCACTAAATTGCTGTTTATTGCTTTATGGAATGCTCTGCAATTCCTGCTTCTCCCCATGTTTTATTAATCAAAGTGAGGAATTGTGCTGAAAGTCACAGGGTGTTCCTTCTGTACCACTTGCTTGAGTAAGGAGGAGGGATTCACTGTGTCTTCCAAGGGGCTGACAGAGTTTCTTTCCCTTCCTTGGTTCCTTCCTGCAGCCTCCATTTTATTGTGGGAAAAACACTGCTGGAACACACCTGTGGGTAGATGGACTAGAAAGGGATTTAGTGTTTCAAATCCCTTTGACTCAGAGATGTGAGCACTAGCTACTGCTCTTCCTGTCTGTCTGTCTTGTTTAATAAATTTGTCCTTCCTTGCAAGGGAGGCTTTAATAAGAAGACATTACGTCCTCAGCTGAATCACTTGCCATGAACGACTACAAAGCAGCTTTCTTCAATTTATTCTACCTCAAATGGTGGCTTTTAAGAAACTGTTACCTAGTAAGAAATGCTTCTTGAATATGCCTATTTTTTTCTCTCTTACATGCAAACCTCTTACTGTGTTCTTAGCACTTTGCATTTATATGACACTTTTCATTAGAGGCTTTTAAACTGCAGTGTGTTATAATTTTGTTGAAAGTAAGAAAATTTTACCTAAGATACATGTTTTTAATTAGACTAAACAAATAGTAACAAAATCATGGCCCTGATTCTGCAGGCTGATCCTGCTGATTGAACCCAGCTCTCTCATGAATTCTTTGTGAAACAGGGGCCTAACTTCAGATGCCTTTCTTCTGGAAATGAAGGAGCTCAGCTGCACCACATGATTAGTTTTTTAAGCAAATAACCTCTTAGCTATCAATGGAGGGAGCCCAGGAGGAATGACCTGCAGGTGTGGAGGAAAATTTAACTTCCCAACCATGCAGTACTAATTCTTTGTTCTGCTGATGCAGGATTAGAACTCAATAGGAAAGAAAAAGATCAATGACATTTAAGGCTTTGTCTATACCAGGGTAGGATTTTTATGTTCTCCGCACCCATAACAGGGACCAGATTTTTCAATGCTACTCAACTCCCACTAGATGCTTAAGTATATACTTGATATTAAAAACAGCTCAACACCAAATGCAGTGAAATCCTGAAAATCCATCCACTTATTTGGATACCTAAGTTCTCTTTCCAGAAATATAACTCTGTATTTTTTTTGCATTCTTAATACCCCAAAATAGCACATAAAATGTGTGGTGTGGGTGATGCTTCTGTGAACCTAAGCTAGTTGCAATTAACAGTGTCTGGTCACTGTGTGGAAATTCCATCAGCAAAAATCCCAAAGTAGACCCAACCTAGTTGTAAGCAAACTGTTTAGGAGAGAATTAGAAATTATCAAAACTGTTTCTCAAGACTCTATGGAAATTTAAACCACAAAACTCTTTGAAGTTTAGAGCATTCTTTTATTAGTAATTCATATTTCTGATTTCTGGGATTTGGATAGATCTGAATAGATGATTTTGAACATGAAGATTTTATCCCCTAGTTTTTTATTCTAGAAGCAGCAAAGTAACTTGCTAAAGAAAGAATGGGGTTTTTTTTTGCTTTCTCCAGAAATAAAAACTGTCTACAACTGTCTTAGGAAAGGTCTGTTAAAGTGCTTGTGTTTGGCAAGTATACGTGTATGTAATATTTGAAGAAGATTAATTTAATGAGTCATAACTCATAAGATGGTCAGCACTCCAAGGTCCCATTAATCTAATTCTTAAATAAAAAAACTAGTTACCCAGGCAAATTTGAACCAGTTGACAATACTACAGTCATTTCTGGTCCCCATGTTTTTGAACATCCTTAGATTTCTTCTGGAGCCAAGTCAGTGCTGTAGAATTTTGCCCTCCAGCAGCCTCTCTCCAAGTGCTGAAGAGGTGGGACTCCCCCAAAAGCATTGCTGACGTGACACCTAGATCTGCTGGTGAGACTGCTTTACGAATATTGCTTGTTTCACCTGAGTGGGAGAGGTCATAGTACTGTAATTATACAGTTTAACTTTGCCAATGTAGCTGAAAGCCCATGAAGAATACTTTTCCATGTTGATAAACAATTACAATGATCACAAACACTGTGGAAACACAGCCTGGTTGGATGGTGCAACTAGATTGACAGGTTTCCACTGCTTATGTGATTCTTTATGTGATGAAGTTCAGTTTATTTTGAGTTTTGTATTCTGCTGAAAAAGTCTGTTAGTTAAGATTCTACTCTGAGGGTCTTGGAAGTTGTGGGGATTTTGGTTTTTTTGTTTTGTCTTGTTTTGAAGATATAATGAGGACTTTGCACTGGAAGCCTGCAGCAATCCTGTTACGCTGTGATTAATGTCACTGTATAATTCTGACAAGCTGAAGCCCTCCCAGGGTGCTCATTCATCATGGAGCTCTCTATAGCTCTTATTTATTTATTGAACAACATGTAAGCACAGTTCCCTTTTTTGTTTAATGTATCAGCATTTCAGTGTATGTGGACTTCAAGGTTTCAGTTTTGTTGACAATAATGAGATCATCCAGACAATTATCGTTTGATTTTCACTTCACTAGTGAGGAAGATTAAAKAAAAGTTAAGGAGCTTTGTCTGTTTCCTGTTACCCATTTACTGAGGGGGAAGAAAAACTAACTGTTTAAAATGTATAAATTATGAGACTTTAGATCACGCTCAAACAGTACGTGAGGAGACTGCATTCCATTAGTTCATTGGAGTTTTGAATGGGTCAAGCTGGCTTTCTGCTTAACTAAACCATGATTTGGATCTCCACTTAAACAGCGTGTATGAGTTAAGGGCCAACGCGTATCCTACGTGTGTACCATCTATGAGCGTTTGTCCAGCTCATACACCATCAAGTTCTTCACAGTGCAAAAATTCGTTGCTTGCACTAGAAGGATCTGTACCTAGCGTCAGCATTTTGTTAAGGCATCCAGGTTCCTGCAGGTTCCCTGCACTGCCGTCTTTCATTTGGAGAATAAAAATGGATGAGACATTGAACATGAACTTGTAATAGGATGCCACACAAGGTTCCAAAATCAGGGACATGCAGTGTCATAGGCCAGGCTGGGAACAAGGACACTGACCACATTCTTTAACATGTTGGAAACTGCTCAGATACTGCTGTGAGAGGTAATGTATAAAAGTCTGAAGAGAAAGTGACTCTCAATACAGGAATAACACTATACCTACAAGACAAAGTACTGGTATGGACACTTTAAGATCAGACAAAAATATCGAGAAGTTGGAGGGAATTCAGAAAAGAGCCACAAACTTGATTAAAGAGCACGGAAAGATGATGGCAAGAAAAGATGAAAAGAACTAGATGTGCATAGCTATATGATGATTAAGAAGGTGCATAAGCGTATACAGCTAATTGAAGGGTATAAATGTAAAGGAAGGAGCATAACTGTCTGGGGTGTTATGAGGGCTTGTAACTGGGAGTAGTTGGATGAAATTAATCAAACAGAAATTTAAGTTGGGAAATTTCCAAACAGTGGACCATATGTTCCCTTCTGGCATAAAAACGTGTGAAGGGGAACAAAACACTCTAAAAGCCATGCGGCTTTTGAAGTGCAGCTGTTGTTCCACATTCTCTCCCCTGCTCTGTGAAACTAAGGGCCAGGGCCAGGTTTCTGAAGTGCACATACTATCAACACAAGTGTTAGAAAAACCAGGAAATCACTAGTTAAGCTTATCCACCCCTTGAAGTCCCAGTTGCTATTTGTACCTTTGCCTTTCAACCTTGCCCATTTTTACTTCCCACGTCTCCTCCCTCCACCCAAACCTTGACTCCCACTGAGACAGCATTTAAAAATTTATGTTTTTGCTTTGTTGGGAAAGTTGATTGAGGCTTTGAAGTATATGATTAATGTATGGACAGCCTTTCAGTTCAGGTTATTTTCAAGTGTGCGGTATTGAAGGATGGATAAAGAAGGGAGTTGTACAGTGTTTAACAGTGTAACCGTTTAATACCAGTCCTGATAAATAAGTTTAGTACCTCCTTCCCCTTCAACAGTTAATGTATGTGGCTGAAGTTACCACATTGTATGGAGGACAGAGTTCTTCATGGCTTCTGGTTAGCAGGTAGAAGTGCAGTACAGAAAGAAATTTATTTTTATACCTTGCTAGGATAAGAACTCAATACATAATTTCTGGGTTATTTTGTCTTTGTGTACAATACAAATATGTGGGTGACCTCCACTGGGTTTTGGTTTTTGTTTGGTTTTTTTTGGTGTGGTGTCAGTTTGTTGTTTTGTCGGGTTTGGTTTTTGGAGGGGGTTTTTTGTTTGTTTTGTTTTATTTTACAATTTTAGGAAGACCACAAGTAACTATTTTGGCAAACTTAATAATCTTAACTCTTGCTTTTTTATGGGATTCTCAACCTTACGTAGTCCCCGATGCCCTCCACCTAACTTCCCACTGCTCCACACTCCCCACAGCTGCACTCCAGATTGTCCAGTGAAGAATTACTATATCATGTTTGGGGACTAAATCCTGTCATTCATATATTTCAGCAAGACTGAAATCTATTTGCTTAAATGCATGTCTCAACATTAATTATACAGTCATTGCTGACTCTCAATAAAAGCCCACAAAGCAGAATATGTCATACAGTGATGGTATTTTGATTTTTCTGTTTGCATTTTTCTAAGGGAAACACTTTGTCCAAAACAGTTTTCCTATTTCTAGATTTTAAAAAGATATTGGTCATTGGAAAGTAAATAGGCCAAGGGAGTTTCAAGGAGTTTAGAGTATTCAAAGCAAAGTCCTTTAAAAAATAAAAGGAATTTACATTTTCCACTAAAACAATTATATTTAGATGAAATTTGCTGCTGTTATAAAGAGGTAATTTTTGCCAGCTTACACTACCCATCAGTTTGGTCTACAGCCATTCAGGGTAGTCTTCATGTCTTTCTATTAGATTGTAAAAGCTATAGACCATCTAAACATTATTGGTGATAAATTCTGACAATAGTAATTACTCTATTTTATAAACATTTAAGAGACCGTCAGTAGCTTTGAGTTTTCTTTTATCAATATATGCAAGTAAATAACAGCATATTAACCAAAACCTAGAAACAAGGTTTTTTTTAATGTTCATTTTAATATTCTCAAACACCAAACAATAAAAGAAATAGACCTGCACCCAAACTGAATTAAAATTTCATCAAAAGCACAAAGGCAAGAGAATTCTGAATTAACTGAACCTTTGCCTCCTGCTGTGTATCTAGATGTTGCTGGAGTCCCCTAACCTTGATTAGTGTCGACACCAAAGGCTATATGTTATTGTAGATCAACTCGCACAATTACTGCTGACATCTTTAATCTAGCTTTTTAAGCAGAAAAAGATATAACTGTCTAGTGTTTAGAAGTAGGAGCTAGACAAATTCAGAACTGAAGTAATGTGCCCATTTTTAACAGGAAAAGTAAATTAACCACTGGAACAATTTACCTGGGGACACACTGGTTTCTCCTTCACTTGAAGTCTTTGTATTAAGACTGGGTCTTTTAAAAAGAGGTGCTGTAGATCAAACAAAAATAATGCAGATACAGAAATTAATGTTTGAGGTTCTTTTGCCTATGTTACCCAGGAGATCAAATACGATGGTCATACTAGCCTATTTTGGTTGTAACATCTAGTGATTCAGTGAGTGAATTATGTATTCAGCAAAATAGCTATAGACAAATAAATACTGAGATATTTGGCTTTCATTTATTTGCTATTTATATGAGATATGCTTATCTTCAACAATTTCTGCGAAGAAGAGCAGTGTCTAGATTTAAAAGAATAAGAATGACAGACAATTTAACAGACAGGCTGCTTCACCTATTTTATTTTGGTAAATAGAAAGATTTCATGATTATGTTACCATGTGAAGTTTTTTCAAACAAAAAATGAGCTCACAAATGTAATAATTTCTATTACGTTGTCAAGATTTTCTAACTTCTAAAAACTGCCTTAAAATGTGTTCGCACACATAGTGAGGTATTTCATTTCCCATTTCACCAGGACAGCTTAACAGAGAGGTTTGATTAATCTCCAGACATAGAATTTGAAAAAAGCATGTATACTGAGTGTATGGGATTTTTGTTTTGTTTTATTTTGTTTTGTTTTTAGTAATAAATACAATGACTTAAGTCAATTTGTTTAACAAAGCAGACTGGGACTTGGTGAATCACCTTAATAGGTTTCAGACATGACTTTTTAATTCATTGCAGTTCTTAAACTATTGAAAGCAGAAAATGAATAAATTATGTCTTTTAAAAATAATAGCAACAAACTCATGTCTAATGACTTCATGGAATGATTTCAAAGTAACATTGCCCCTGGTGGAAAAATGGGAGCTGCCTGCATTCCAAACGGGCTGCACCTGTGCAGCTCTCATAGAGGTTAAAAACATATCAAAGAGTTTCATCTGTGCAGGGCCTTCTGGGACGTGCTAAATGGATTCAGAAGTTGGAGGAGGATCAGCACTCCTGGCATCACGTGCTGTGTTACTGTTGGTCCTTATTTCCTGTTAATTGTGATACTGCCAGAGAAAGACTTTTTTTCCCCCCCGTCTCATATAAATAAAAAAAAAGACTCAGCCTGCAGGCATGGGATCTGATGCCTTTTCTTGCTGTGGAGATGCAGTCCTCTGGTTTTAGTGCTCAACATCTAAGAGCTGGCATATGGACAGAGCACAGCGTTCTGTGTGGCTCCCCTGGCTTCTCATAATCAGCAATTGAGATCCATTATTTCAGCAGGTGTGCTAATATCTGTRAGCATGGCTGCCTTGCTCTGAGAAACTGAAGATGTGTGGCTGTGGCCTCTCACATAAAAATGCTAATAAAATTATTATTGCACAGAACGGGTTACATTCTCATTCTACAAAATGGACAGTGTCCCTGGGGAAACACATGGGGTAAGGCTCTCTGTTTTGTAGTGCTATAAAACTAACTGAAGAATGATAAAATGAATGAAAAAACCCAAATTATTTAAGTACTACACATGTATATGCTCTTCAGGACATATTTGTCTTCAGGAATGCAGTTGTATGCTGAATGCATGTGGCTTTTTCCTAGGTTTGTAATTCCTATCGTTATTCTATGTGCTCAGATTAACTGGTAGAAACCAATATTAGAAATTTTAGTATTGGCCAGRTTTGGTTGGATTTCTGTTGCAAAATACATTTAACAAAGGGAAGCTGATGTACAGCTCCCATCATGTTCCACCTCTACCATTAATAGCAAAATTTGAATAAGATGTGTGAGTAACAAGCAGTTGGAAAGAAAAGATGGTGGCAGCAGCAGGAGGCTGGTAACATCCCATAACATAGCCATTATGAAAGTGCATATATCTTTAAAGATGTATTTAAATTTCAGAGTAGTTCCTTCCCCTACGAACAAGAAATTCCGGTAGCACATTTAGCGCCATTGCCGTCACCAGCTGCCATATTTTTAATAAGAAAATCAGAAGAAGTATTTATCTTTGTACATCTGTTTCTATATTCCAAAATTATATATCACATGATATACAGGGAGGCTGAGTTAGTAATGCCTGTAGAAACTTTAATGTTTGTACTTGTATTTATTTGTTTTTAGACAGGCCTACTCTTGTTTCATTCTTTGCAATTTGCTTCATTTCAAGAGGCAGAGTCATTCAATTGTCTAGTTACAGGAGAATTACAAGTCTATTTTATGACAGTGTTGGCATATAACACTCCCAGCTAGGAGCACGGTCTCGAGATCATTTATTCCCTGGAACATGAGGACTATGTATGTGAATAAGCCTCTGCAGGATGTGGCTACATTCTTGCAAGCTTAATGAGACTGGGGGGGTTGAAAGGATGGAGAGTTACCACTTAGCCAAGGCTCTCTTTGAATGGAGATATTTTTCTGCAATGCTGCTTAAACCTATACCAACTGCATTGCGATGGCTATAATGCGTGGCTCGGAAAGACAAATAGCTGGCCCCAGTGTACCTAAGCCTGGGAAGTCCAACTGAAATCAAGAAACATTAAACATTTCATTCATTACAAATGAATAATCTTGAGCTCAAGGTCAACATTCTCTGTATATAAATGAATACTGATTAGATGTAGCAACAAGATACCAATCCTAACAGTGTAGAAATCACAGTTATTGTCTTCGTTTTTTTCCAGGATTCGTGCTGACACGCTATGGTGCACATTAGAGCACATCCATAACTTCCTCATGCTAGCTGCCAGCCACAGTGCTGAGTGCCTATGAGTGCCTAGAGGCTACTGTGTATGCTTCCCAGCTGCCTGAGAGCAGGAGCTCTGAAATCACAAGCTCCAGGAAAAGCATGGGGTGATTGTACAAATCATCAGATTTGACTATTACTTTTCCTCTGCCTTCGGAGTTTTTTAACTATAAAGGAAATCACTATTGACTAAATATCCCCACCAGGATGCCTCTAGGTGGGGTGATTTCAGCTAGACAGTTCACCATGATTGCTGTGTACTCACAGAATTCGTCTCTCCCATGCAGTGTAGATGTTGTCTCTAACTCTTCCATCTTACAAGGCCTTTTACTACCCTAGACATCTTTCCTCATAGTTTTCCTACTCGTCTTTCACGCCTATGTTCTTCTAGCTAATTCTCTTCCCCTCTTTCCTTTTCTTAAAAAGTTTCATTGTGTGAAAGGAGGCAGGGCAAACAGTGTTGTAGCTTACAAGGTGGAAGCATGGAGCCGTATGGAGTGAAAGCAGCCGAGCTTCAAGCTGTGAAAGATATGGTGAAAACTGTGTCTTTGTTAGAGGCAGAATATTTTTCATGTGCAAGTGAAGACTATTTATAACTGAGGGATTTTTGTCCCAAATCTATAGAGGAAAAAATGAGAGGTGACCATATCCTTTGTAAGTGGGAAAGAAGTCATAATGCATTCAAATTAATTTCTGTATATATGAAGAAATTTCAATGAAAAAGCAGAGCAGCCTGCTTGTGCAGGCAGAAAGGTGTTTTTCTAAAAGAGCAGTATGCCTACTAAAAAAGTCAGTCAAATCAACCAGAAATAAAGTAGAAAAATCTTTCCTGTTTTGAGTGCAACTCAGATTTTGATGTTTGCCTAGAAACAACTCTAGACAACACCTGSTTTTCATTTGCCAGCACCTGGTCAGGAAGACTTTGAAAGCTGTTTCTACCTCTGTCTCTCTGTCCGTATTGCCCTGAATATACTTGATAGTATTCTGAATACAGGCCTATGTGATAGCCCAACACGGCTATGTATTAATGCACACAATTGTCATGCTTTAATGTTCTACCTATACTACATAAAGGTATATGATATAATGCCTTTGTGGAATTCACCCTGAAAGGTAAGACATTACTCATAGAAGAGATGGAATTTTTAAGTCTCCAGGACAGTATATTTCAAAACAGCTGAGCTTGCATGGCCTATAGTTTTCTCCTTCGTTGGAGCAGTATCCTGTACAAAGGAGTTTGAGAAGGGAGTGTAACATGTCTTCTGCAAAGGGATTTTTTGCAGTTTCTTAATCTGCTGCAGCTCAGAAACACCCAGTTAACTACCAGCTATTGATCTAATCTGCAATATCAGGCACATTAAAAAAGTGCCACCCATGACAATACAGAGGTGACTGAGCTAAAAATCCCATTCCTGAACAGCTTACTCCATTTGTTAGATTTGTCTTTTTAAATTGAAATATGTTGAAAAATTTGCCTTTATAAGGCAAGCTGGTACAGTGTAAACACAATCTGCTGGATAAATTCATATTGAGTTATGTTTGTTAGCATTTAGAAAAGGCTGTATAGTAAAACCCTTCTTTGGCTTTTATCTTCAGTTGTGAGGATGTGAAATTTCAGGCTCCCCCACAAAGCCAGACAGGGTAGAGAGGACACCGTCTTGTGGAGAAATTCAGCAAAAAAGATGATCTAAAATAGCTATATGAAATACTGTTTTCATTATTTTAATAGTGTTTCTTAACTAATGTTGTCATACTAGTTATGTGCTATCTAGTTGTACTATCTACTAGCTTGTGAAAAAAGTGCATTTTGATGCTTCCCCTAGGCACTTATGTGTAAATGAGGTTCATTTCACATTAAGACCTGCCTACTTTTTATCCATTGTTCTTGCCTTTTACAGTAAGCGTGCCACTAGACATGCTGAGATATGTAAAGAATATTTGCACTATATTTGAACTCTGACTTGGGTGTTTAGAGACTAACTTAAGCTTTGTTCTTCTCACAGAGCTTAAACTACAGTATGTGATGTTTTAAATATGGTCCCTGAGCCAAGTTGTTTCCTCCCTAGAACATGCGTTAGGCATCAGCTCTCGCCCGTCATTTGCTGGGATTGATAATGTGCCAAGTCTTGAAGTCTTGACTCAGTTCTTACTCCGACAAGACTCCCATGGAAATCAATGGAAGTTTTGCCTGATTAAATACTTCTGGATTCCTCTCCAAAACACTTGGCTTATTTATATCAGGCACGTTTGGAAAAATCCAACATTTTAGCCCCTGTAAAGTAGGATTATCAAAATCTTAACTGATGGAGGACATTCTGAAGGCAAAATACCCAGGCGTCTGCTTGCTGGCAGTGGAACACTGCCTATGTTTGAAAACCAAACCAAAACAAACCCAAAGGCTGCAGGACAATACATCATCTAAAAAGCAGTTAAACTTATCTGGCAGTATCCACATGTGGACAACGTGAGATGACAGTGTCTTCTTCCACTATAAGGTGATCAGTCGATGACTTTTGTTATTCAGAGTTGCTTTGAAACTAAACAATAGGCTATGAGACACTACAGATAAAATTTTTCTCCTGTTTGTGAAAATTAGAAAAACTAACTGTGCAATAGATTCATACAGAAAGATGTACTGTAGTTTMGTAAACATTTCACTGCAATCACTTTAAATGAATACCACAAAAATACTTCAGGACGAACATAATCACCAGAAATAAACAGAAATTAACTTTAATGATCAGCTTTTAATGTATGAGTATCATCCAGCTCTTATTTTATAAACATACTTAGGTTTTCATGAAACTTGGCATACTTTATGTCATACAATACATGTTGCTTTGAAAACATTATGTGCTTTGCATCTGGAAAAAGAAGCCATTTGGGGGGTATAAGAAAAAGTAATGTCTATACATTCTCCATCATTCTGCCATGAAGTAAATCTAGTTMTTTTGAGACACATGCAACTTTCATTTCTTGGTGAAAGCAAAGGAAGTGAAACACAGTTTTCACACAGAGTAGGCAGTAACATCACATGAACCAAAATTAGATGTAATTTTTCAGTTATTCTACTAAATCTGTGCTACACTATGGAGCATGAGAATTCCATTCTGTACACCTCAGACCTGGTGTACGAGTGTCCCAGTCAGGCCCTGCAGTTCTATAGGATGGTGCGCATCTTTGTTGTGTCTTCATCTGGAGTCAGAGTACATCCTTGTGAGGTATGTGTACTGGTCCCACTGCAGAGTGCACTTGTCCTGCAGTGTAGACACAGCTTATTTACAATAGCTCTGACTATGTGAACCAAGATCAGATGGTGATTCTTCCCATTGCCTGAAGAGATGTATCAAAGGAGTAGGGCCTTGGCTTTTGGAAAGAAAGAATATCAGATTTCTCTCCAAAGTCCTTCTCCAGCTGTCTAGGAACTGCACAGTGAGATTGTGGGATTATGTCTACACTGTGAGATGAAGAGTTGTTAAAGCGTGCTGAACCCTATGACTCATGCTTTCTTTCCCAATGACTATTAGCCCAGCTGCAGTTTTGACTTAGAGCATTCACACATTCAGGAGGAGTTGGCTTCTGTTATGTCTTGGCAGACTATTTTGTAGGATGTATGGTTTGCTTGTGTCTGGTCCATCCAGACTTATGAACAATAGCCTGGGCCCATGCTAAAATACCAGGCATGCTTCAGCAGCTATGGGCACTGTTTCCTGCTCTGGTACCTGCCTTTTATTTTCCTTTCTTTTACTATCAAACAAAGCTTATGATCTTAGAACTGATTTACTATTGCTGTGTAACCTGCACAGACATTACTTTTTCTTGTGCCTCCCCAAAGTACAGAGTCTGGGCTGAAACAGACTATTAACATGGGCATGAGATTTTTGCTATAAACTGGGGGCGGGCCAAGCTATGAAAACATATATAAAAAAGTCAGCAAAGCTGATTTTGTGGCCATATGCTGTGACAAAGTATACAAAGGATAAGGGCAAAAAAGCTATTGGGGGAAATTCTTTAGGGTGGAAGCTGTTGAGTTCAAGATGCAACAGGGCTAGGCAAGAGCCCAACTTGCTGTCTGCAAAACGTTGTTCCCCGTCCCTACAAGAGCAAGGTGGGAGGGAAACTGCCTCCAGTCACCTCGCAGCTGTGTTTGGAACCAGATTGCACTGCAAGTTTTGAATGCTTCTTGCTTTGGTTCCTGTATGGTCAATTAGCAAGGGGAAGATATATGTCAGAAGGACAGATGCAACAGTAATGACAACTAAATCTAGGGAGTCGTTATCTAGGCAACTGTTCTCCAGACTCTTAACTTTTATGTACAGAGAGTAGTCCTGAGGTATCTAAAAACATGAGCATGATTGCACCATGAAATACAAACAAAGCTACTTTCTTTGAAGCAGGGTGACATATTTTAAAGTTTTAATTCTAATTTTTCTCACCAGTTAATTTGTCTTTCTACTTTCCTATCTAATACCTCTGGAAATCCCCCTGCTTCCACAGGGCCTATGGATGCTCCTCACAGGCTAGCATCATTCCCTGCTAAAACAGAAAAAGTTAAAAAGCTTTATCCTACTTCCATTCTCTGAATCTCTTAGAGTGAGTCTGTTTTATCTTCTATGCCTTTCAGTTTGTATGATCTTTTGGCAGGAACTGTTGGCCTGATTCTGATCTTATTTGAAGTGTGTAAATCAGAACAAAGCCCCGTGCCTTTGAGTGAGATATGGGAGCAAACACCCTGGCATGGTGTATGGCATTATGTACTGCCAAGAATTCCATTTGGATTCGCAGCAAAAGGGAATTGTTAACCAGATTCAATTTATACAAAGGGCAGTTTGCTACTACAAAGGGAGTCAAATAAATAGAATGACTCAACACTGAAACAAAAGTGGAGGTAGGGATCACAGTAGTGAGTTTTAAAGGCATTTATTGGAAAGTCTATAGAAGGAGGAGAAAGTGAAAAAGAGGGTAAGAGACAGTTCAGCACAGGCACGAACAGTCAGTATAGACTCATTTTTCTGGAACATACTAAGCTGGTAAGAGACCTGGTATTTTGACTAAAATCCGATGATTATTCTTTCACTGGCTATTATGACTATGCCTAAACTCTTGGAAAGAGATGGAGGGATGGTGGCATCAGACCGAATGGACGGCAGCCATGGTAGTTAGCATAAATAAAAGCATAATTTTAAAAAGAGTGATTTTCTGTTTTAAGGTTTGGTGTTCCAGCAAGCAGTGATTTGGGCAGGAATATAGAAGAAAACATACAGCATTTTAAAGTGACTAATGGTAACACCACATTATTTAATTTTTAGTTTCGGACTGACACCACTATATTTCTCTTGATAACATCTTTGCAATTTGCAATTGATCTTAAAAGTGGGCAAGAAGTTGTCTTTTGGAGGGGGGGGGAATCTCTATTTCCAAATTTCTTTCATTGCATTTATGCAGTCAGTGCTTATGTACATGTATTGATTTACCAGCCAATCTATAATATATTATGATAACTGTATCGCTGTAAATCCTGGGTGAACTGGCCTATTTTGRAGTCTCTTCACATGAGAAATTACATCACTAGAAGTCTAGTGGAAAAACTTCACTGGGATAGTTCTGATAGTAAATTTTATTATGCAGATAAATTCTCAAAGGATGCTAACATTTGCTATCTCAACAGTTTCCTTGCACTGGAAAGTTTGAAAACATCCTTGAGATCTGTTGCCACTGAAGTTGCATAAACCAGCTAGCAAAGTCATACATCTTAGTCTTGCTTCCTTCCAGTACAATATTGCTAAAACTGAGAGAGCTCAGTTTGTTTCACTTCAAGTGAAGGAAGCACTTTTTCATAATTTATAATTCAATTACAGCACTTACCACCACAGAATTTTGTGSAAACAAAATAGATTCAAGAAAGGATTAAACCTATGTCTAATTAAGCACCACTGCTGGGTTGCAGACTCTAACTCAAGGAGTTCCTAAATTTCCACTTGTTGGAATCAGGAAGGATGATGGAGGTAGACCTGTGCATGCCTTGTCCTTTCCTTAAGAGCTTGTAGTACTTAGAAACATAATACCGAATCATTAGCTTGACAAACTGTTGCAGATGCTACACTTTTAATGAGACTCTTCCTGGAGATGCACAGTGAAAGGTTGAGAAGCAGTGATCACAGGTTGCACCAAGGGAAATTCTGAACAGGTATAAGGGTAAAAAAATTTACAGGGGTTTGGACTAGATGACCTCCAGAGTCCCTTCCAACCTAGATTATTAAATAATTCTGTGATTATCAAATTGGAAGGAACTTGGCAGTATGTCCAAATCACTGCTATTGCAGGAAATGTCTGCTTTCTGTCTCTCTAGTCTCTCATGAGTTGATCAAATTCCCTCTTCAAAATAGTTGGTAGGGTCAGTGGAAAAAAAAAATACCTAGGGAGCTTTCCAGGTTCAGCTTCTGTGCACGGCTCTTTTCCTCTTCCGGGTTAGGTCCAGTCTTTGTAATTTAAATGGCTGTTAAATCTCATTGTTTTCCCCTCCACATTGGACTAAGGACCAGATACCATCAATCTAGAGCTAGTGCCCTTTGACCCACACAGCTGGGGATTCCCTGACTGAAGAGACCTCTCTCTTCCCTCCTGTAACTTAAGAGTAATAAGAGTTTATGACAGTGTGTCAACTGAGAGATTTCTAACTGCATATATTTGCCAAAATTAGACTTCAGTAAGCCTACCAGAAAGAGATTAGGACCTCTTCATTAGTATCCTTGCTTTGTCTCTTCATAAATGTTGTAACTAAATTCCTTTTCCATTCATTATGCCTTCTGTTCCCAGACTACCAAACTGAGGATTCTGCAAATCCCCCGTCACAGCACTCACTCTTACTTCATTAGACAGCTGGATGAACTCTGCTCTGCTTTGCTGATAGAGAAGCCCTAAGCTACTCAAGGCTCTGCAAAAGTGCAAACATCAAAACATGTGTTTCTCCAAGGGGAAAAAAACATCAAGAAAACAGTAATTTTTTTCATTCTTAGTCTTAAACCTGCGCTATGGTTTTCAGAACCCAAAATGTTATACAAATGTCATATATATTTCATGTATTTTCAATATTTTGCCATGCTTTTCAAGAATAATTTATGCTCATTAGTTTCCTTAGTATTGTTCACCCCTGAAATATTTTACATTAGAAAAACAATTTTTTAAATTGTCATTATTCCAGCATGTGAAATGTGGTGTATTATAGAGGTGTTCACTGGAAAGGAATATTTAATTTAAACGCAATCTAAATGTTAGAAATGTTTTTCTTTTACCTGATTCATCACCTTACTGTAGTTCACAAAACATAGAAATCTACTCGTAGTGCTTTACTTCATACAGTTTTTATTTTGAAAGTCTTAGATCTTGCGATCTGTACTTCAAGTCACAAGAACAATACCATCAGTCTTAACTTTTTACATCTGCCTGATCCTCTTCTTGCTGATTTCTGGTTGATTTAATACTCTTCCAGATGAGCAATTGATCCCTTTGTCTAGTCTCTCATTTCCCAAGTGAAAAGAAGTGACCCTGATAATGTCCACCCTCCCTGCAGCCCAGCCATGACAGAGCTCCCTGCCTGTTGCATGCAGCACTTCTCTCTCACAGCAATTTGCCTTCACAGGAATTTGTTTCATAACCAAGTTTGGCTGCAAGAGAACAGACTGTGGCTTTCCCCTGTGGGTATGGAGCCACTATTTTTGTTTTGATTTGTTGTTTGGGGTTTTTTTTGTGTCAGTGTTCTACATATTTGGCCTTGTCAACTATGTTTACTCTAGAGTAGGAAAAGAGAAGCTGGTCAGAAAATGACACAGAGTTGAGCAGTTGCTGAACTGCTGCTTGTATCATTCTTTAACTGGGTTATCAGTTCACACTCAGAGACCTAAAACCTGATATTCCTGCATTAGAGGCACACGGAGAGCTTTTGATTTGAGGTTCTCCATATCTAACTATTTCTTTGTGAATTCATCTTGAGATTTCAAGGGGAAGGTTAAATTGGAGACTTATTTTATAGATGGCTTTAGGCTTTATGCTTGCTCTATTCACTCACCTGTGATGGGCCTTTCCTGTACCAGTGAAGTTCTGAGCTCTTCCACAGCCCAAGGTGCGAACTCCTGTTTTCACTGTTCTGAGCTCATTGTCAGAGTGTACTAGCATTTTTGCCTTCTTTACCTCTTCGAAATGTAGAAGTTGGTAACCCAGAGTAGGCTGCCAGAGAGTGGGGGACACTGGAATGAAAAAATACTGCTCCGAAAATATCATCTTAATGTTGTGTCCTAGTGTTAAAATTCATGTAAGTAGCTGTCAGTGTATGCAGACCAGGAGCTAAAGTTGTTTGTGTGCTGTGTTGCATAGCAGGGAAGCCTTTTGATTTACTGAGCAGCTTTATCTAGATCCATAGCTGCATCTTTGCATACTTAATATTATCTTTACAGTTCTAAGAACAGATAAGCTGTTCTGACCCTCAACAGGGTCATCAGATAGATCTTCTTAACAGCTATTATACTGATTATTTTTTTAATAAAAAATGCACTCACAATTCTGCATTAGCATTGGGATTATTTTCAACAAACACACACCCTCAGAAAAGCTTTCAGAGTGAATAGAGCTATTTTCCCATTTTGTTACCTTTATATCATCAAATATAATCTGGCAATGAGTTTATCTGCTCTGATCATCCTCTCAACATCAGTTATTATGCCCCCATAGTCATGGGCTGTCATTGGCTTGGTACACTAGAGACTCATCTAGACTATTAATGCTTTGTGGGTATCAAGGTTTTGCATACTTGCTGGATTGCTTTCAAGCTTGGTAAGTGTCCAGCAATGATAACTGGATAATTTGTGGTTTTATGAAAACATCTGTATGGTTAATTCTTCAGTTAAGCGTGACTAACTTMTTTCCAAGAACCCATTTAGTGACCTACTTGAGGAATCAATCCTTTTATAAACTATAGATTTATTTCTGTTACGAGAAGCATCTGCTATCTGATCACAAGCTAATATTTTCCATTTGTTCAATAGCCCTACTTTTACATGTGACTCTACTGATAAATACCGGGATTCCAATCAGCATTACTGCTGTGACGCTGCTAATGTGTTTCATCCCATGCGTGAACCCAGTATAGTATCTTCACCCTAATGCATTCTAGGCTCTTAGCTGGCTTAGGCAACTTTAACAATCTCTTCCACAAAACTTCCGCATTTGTTTAGACCTTCCTGAATAAGACTGTAACACGGTCAATTGAGATTATCTTACAGCACAGTTCTTCAGTACAGGTGACTGCTCCTTACCATTTACCTCCAACTGGCTTTACTTTTCTTTACATCATGCTATGTGGCAAGATGAGCTCATGCTCCATATTTTGTTAGCTGAGGCTATTTGGAATAATATCTAGGCTTTGTTAGGATTCATAGATGTTCATGCGTTTGAGGAATATAGTAAGTGTAGGCAGAGGAAGATGGCATTGTGGCAGGAAAATTAATTTTGCATGGATACTGTGAGCTGTGTTAAAAGGGTGTGTCAGGCCCTAATTATGCCTAGAATGTGGTTTTTTCTCCTGTGATGAAAACAGGACCTACAGAATTGGATCTCTGAATCACTGTTGCCATTTCATATGGCTGAAACTTTTGGGAAGGCTTTGAAAATAAGAAGGAAATGGAAGTGACTTGACTGGAAAGCAGATATTGGGAGCTGTTAGCCCATAGGTCCCTCAATAAAGGCCCTATTTTGTAGCAACTGTTTGAGGTCTGAGCTGTGTGAATGCATGTCTCAAAGACACAAAAGTGTTCAAGCGTCCTAGAAGTGTTTGTTCTATATCTGGGACTAGCAAATTACTGGCGCTTCCACTCCACTCCGTTTTGGAAGTTGGAAGTTCAGAATTGAAATCTGTTCTTCCTTCTCCTTTGTGAAAGGAGACCATACCTTATTTTTGCTGCAGGTCTACCTTTGTTTAGTATTCACATAATAGGATAAGCAAACAGCTTCAAAAGCGAGATAATGAAATATTCATTGTTGGTCATTTAGAAAAACTCATGATCAGGGTCTTTAGCAAGACTAAAGAGTTCATAATCTAAACTAACACACAATATAGATGTCTATCAGCTTGCCAGCTTCAGCGGACTCTTAACAGCAACAGCTTTAACCAGAGTATTTCAGTCTCTTAAAAGGCCCAGTAGTAACAACTCATACATAGTTCCATATCCTCACCTTTATTTCAGTTTGAAATACCGAGATTTCCTTCTGTGATGGTAAAAGCATTAACCATGATTATCTGAAGACGAACTGCATATTGGAGTGGAGTGCTTCATTTACCAGATGATTTCACTGTGGCATACTGTTCTGATATGGCATCCCTCTTAGGTAAGTATTTTAGCACTCCATAGGCTGTTCTTGAAGGAAGAAATACGTTGTTCCAGTCAATGAAGTGGGAACATTTTCAGCTGTGTAAATTCCGGGTGTACTCATGCTTTTTGATGAGCCAATTCTTTCAGTTGTATTTACCCTAGATATTAACAGGAGCCATCTGGTTTTTGTCTTRTGTAGTTTTGTTTGGATGACTTTACCTGGTAATTGCTCTGGTTGGGATAGCATTTGCTGTTAATTTTTCAACCTAGTGATAATGGACAAAGCATTATTGCCATTCTTATATGTGAGCCTGTTTGTGGTTTAATTCTACAAAGCTATGGCAGCAATGCATGGGTTAGTCCAGATTGTCAATTTGATCTCCTGAAAATTCAAGTAGAAATGCCCTACTGATCTAAAATCTGTTGCCAGGAGGCAACATAAACATTACCGCTACTAAAGCACCACTCTTAGTTCTGTTGCATGCTCACCCTCCATCACTAGACTCTGGGTTCAATATGTAAAAACTTTGCATCATGGGTAGGCTAGAAAAGGAGCAGTCTTTGTGTGTGCATGCGTGCATTTGTGTGTATATGTGTATGGAAGGGATGAATGAACTCTTAAAACTGCCAAATCACGATTTGTTGACCAAAAGTGTTTCTCTTTCTCATCCAACCTATGCTGCAGTTTTCACATACTGGCAAACTCAGAAATAAGCCTCCTATAYCCTTCAAAGCTCTGTGTATCTATGATCATCTGGGGACTTGGCCAGTTCTTTTTAGGGACAATTTTTTCATGCTACCAGGTTTAATGACTTCATTTAATGTTTCAGTTGTTCCCATTCACTCTTTTTTCTACCAAGTGAATTGATTGCTTTTGCTAATTGCACAAAAATATCTCAAAATACCTCAGACTTCCTCTGTCCCAAAATACAGATCAGGCTCTGAGTTGTGCTGCCTCAGCTCACAGCAATCAGTTGGCATCTTTTTCAGCTCCAGTTGCCTTCCTGTTCAATGGGCTGCTGAAAGGGAAAGATTCAAGTTCTGTGGGAAAATCCACAGCCTCTTGGAATGACTTTTGCTTCTTTTTTCTTGCCTGATCTTGATCTGCAAGTCCAGATGCATCTGAGTGTGTATAAACTGGTTCATTGCCTGTTTATCCTGGAAGACCTTACAAGTACTTGTATATGCCAAAAATACAAGTTTCCTCAAATCCTTTGCCAGTTCAAGTGGGGTCACTTCCTTCCCTCCTGACTTCTACCTCTTAGTCGTGCTGTGGCCAGCTATGCCCTATGCTGGCTGGTTCAAGCGTATCAAGGGCTAGTCCTGGATTGGAATAACTCTGTTTTTTGGAGGGCAAAAAAATTTTGCAACATCATTGGTGCTAGATCAGACTAGCTGACTGCTAAAAAAACCTCCTGCCCTTTCTGACCATCTCGTGAGCCATTCATTTGGGTTTGACATTGAGCTGAAAAAATGCCAGAGCTTGCACTTTGGTTTAGCAGGGATAGCAACTTGAAATTTCTGTGCTTATACTTCACATCTCWTTGCTAACACCACTAATCCCTTTTTGACCTAAGGGGCTCGCCAATTTTAGCTTGCTTCTGTTGGGAGAAGTTGACTATGGAGTGAATTATTTCTCTGGGACAAATCTGTTTAGTTACAAAGAATGTGCACTGGGGCCTGTTTGCCTGAGCACAGCTGGGATTAACAACAGGACTTGAAGATCCAGGCCTTTGTCCAGCCAGCCCTCTACTCTAGAACTCTTCTTCTTAACTCTTCTCAGATCATATCGCCTCTGTTTGCTTTGGATTTCTTTTTGCTGCCTTCATTTGTTCTTTCACTGCTTCTTTCACATGCTCAAAGATGCAGCACAAAAATTCAGTACAAACCCCTCTGTCCTTGCATTTTTTAATTGAACCCCAATTCGATTTCTGCCTGCAAGGATCAGCCCATTCCCAAGTTTTTCCAGGGCTTCTTTTCTTTCAGCTGTCACTTAACCAAAGGAAAACTAATGGAAATTGTCTCACATTCAGTAGAATGACTTGTTTGTCTGGTGCCAACCAGAGTATTTTGAAACAAGAATTCTCCATTGACGTTCACTAGAGCAAACAGCTAATAAATGGAGTCACATTTCTGTGGGCATATGCTGGAAGTTGGTGCATGTCTGCAGAAACTTACCCATTTAGGAATTAACTGTGATTTTGGTCTTATTGTGATGAAAGTTATAGATGAATTTATGCAGGTGAAAGTAGAATGAATGCATCACTTCAGTTTAGTAGAATGGTGCGTCACTTTCATTCATCTACCCAAGAAAGGACTTACCTCAGAAATGCATGCCTATGAAACCGAGTTGGGAGTGACTTACTCTTGACTGTATGTTTCTTGGATATCTTTTAGTGTTTGGGGAAGAAGGTGGAGCAGGATGTTCTTAACAGAGGATGTTGTCTCAAAGATTATGTCCTACTTTTTTGCATCAGCTGAATTGCAAGTACAAAGTGAGGATGGGCATTGGATTTTCAGCTGTAGTGGATAACCTCTAAAAAGGGGTGGGAAATAAAGTTCTGTGACTGTTCAGCCTACAAATTCTGGTCATCTCTAGCAAACTTACAAACTAAACAAGATACTTGGTCTGTACTCTGTCTTTATTAATAATATAAAATAATTTGTGATGGTTTCATCCCAGAGAAAATAGCAGATTACACAGAAGTAGTGGCATCAAGAGAACATGGTAGCATATTAAGAGTTATTTTTAGAGGTTCTGTTGGGAAGGAAAGAATCTGCAATCAGGAAAGTTTCTATAGCACAATACAACTCTAATATTTTAGTGGTTATGATCATATTTCATTTGACTTCTCAGTGTGATCAGTGCTTGTCTTTCCCTCAAGGTAGGGCACTTGGTAATTTCCATGGTCTAGAGCTGGAGCTGGTAGCTGTCAGGTAACTTCCTTGTGACTGACCAAACATACACTGTCTCACATTCAAATATTATATTTTTATTTCATCAGTTATAACTGGGTCCATTATAAATGCTCTTCCTGGAGAGCTGATAGGAAGGCCAAAGCCTTACTCATGGCAATTCCCTACTCATGGAAGTGTTGAGGCTCTTAGTAATTATTAATTTAAAAAAAAAAMCTCTAGAAATGAACTTGTTTAGTGAGCAAAAGAGTCAATGAAGGGCTTAATTGTAGAGACGATCAGGAAATATATTTTTGATCCTCAAATCAGTGGAAACTGAAAAGAGAAAGAATTCTCAGGCAAAATTTCCTCTTTTCCAGTTTTGTGCTGACACTATTTTCTAAGTTCTTGATCTTTCTATACTATGAACAAAAATTTTCCATTAAAATGTTTGAGTTTTTTACCCAAAAAAGAGGAATTTTTTCACTAGAAAGGTTGAATAACAAATTTCAGCCAGCCTCATTTACTATTTTACATATGTAGCCGTGACTTAGGATGGTCACGTGTTCAGAATACATGATGTTTCTGATGCAACTCTAGAGTTTTCAAGGATGTTAAATTGCTCATAAAAAAAGGAAAATTAAATGTTTTTTCTCCCAGGTATTTTGTTCCTGCTGAAAAAATCAAACTGAGAAGCAGCACACGCATTACTTGGGAAGGAGGGAATCTTTCAGACAGTTTTGGGTTTTGAATAGGTTCACCATGACATACCAAAGAGGTGCTATCTGAAAAGTGCTATGAGCAAAGGAACAGTTTTTGATGGTCCCTATGATTATTTATTTTTCCCCTGAACTCTTCGTACCATTCGTCACTCAGCACTACTTCCCCTGGACTCTTATGTTCTTGGTAAACATAAAGCCAGTTCTATTTTGGATAGCAGTATGCTTCTGGCAATCGTTGTGTACTAAAAAATGTGTCAAATTGGTTGGAGAAAGCCCTTATTTAAGTTTAAAATTTGTGGGGCACTCATTAAAACCCTGGTCTGCCCAGTAAGACCAAGGCACACAACTTTAACCAAATGCTGCATGGGAAGGCCTTTGAATGAGAATATTCAGACTCCAAATCATAATGGGGCTCATTGTCTTTCGCCTTGTCAGTAAAGTGATTTGAATCTACATGAGTAAATAAAAAACCACAAGGCAAATATGTTCAAGAACACAATCCTGTCATCTATAATTCGCGTGACATCAAACACCAGAAGTGTACCCGTCCCCCACTCCTCCTAAGAGACAATTCAGAGTTTATCACTATTTCAGACCTTTGTGAGAACAACCATAAATACATGCATTTGGGTGACAATCATAAATATGTGAAATGTATTGYATACTTTGAAGTCTGTAGAGTTCAGTCCCTGGGGAAAAAAAGTAACATATAAAGAGTTTATAGAAATGTAGGAGCAAGGGAAGGAATTTGTGCTGCAAGCGAAATCCCCAACTCTGTAAATGTCTGACCATTTAAAACTAGGGGAATCACTGTAAGTGCTTCATACTCCCTAACACATCCATTCTCATATTAGATGATCTCTGTAGCCCTTTGTACCCATTGTGGCGAATTGCCAGAAAAAGGCGTACTTTAGCTGCTCCTCATTAAGAAAAACATCTGAGGAAAATTTCTGAGAACTAGACTTTCAGCTGTATTTCTTCTATATTTTCATGTTCTTAAAAAAGAATTTTTATTGCCACCAAAGAATCTTCAGCACAAGTATCTCCAGGCTTGAAAGCAAGAATAGAAAGCATTGTTTACTGATAATTTGTAAAGTTTTGTGTGAATTTTAGAGCACGTTTTATGTATAGAGAATGTGCACATCTGCCAGCAGAATAAGGGCTCGTGTCTGAACTGCCAACAGCAATAGACTGCGCATGTATCAGGAAGGGTTTGTCAACTGCTCCCTTCTTTTAATTTGCACGGTTAGTGCTGTGAGGTTTATGCAAGGCAGCTCTCAGGGGAGGAGACTGAAAGTTCTTTGAAGTCCTTTGTGGTGGCTGTCTAATCTGGAGAAGAGGATTACTTTCTGCCAGAAGCACATGACAGTTTGGTAATTAATGAGCATCATAAAGTTCTCTTTTTCTATTAGATACCCATTAGTAAACCTGGGATGGTTGTCATTTTGGACAAAACCATGCATATCCTCATTTTATCCCGACATCAAAGGGGATCTCCTACTGTCTGATGCTGAATGCTCTAATTGTGTTTGCGTTCGGTGGAGTTGGTGCAGAATGCATCTGAAACAAGTCTTGGCATAAACTGTAGGTCCTGTGATTGGACACACAGCCTGAGCCTTCCCAGAGCTAACAGCTTAAATGAGTGGTGGGTATCTCTATTATTTTAAACATACTGCTCTCTTCCTCTCCTGTCTGTCTGTTTATGCTATTTGTTTTCCTTTGAGAATACAGGAATTAACATACTTTCCACATCCATATCATGCTGAAAAAAGGAAAGCACTGTGTTGGGCTATTTCCCTTTCCCCTTTTGATATAGTATTACAAAAAGACTTTCTTTAGGATTTAAGAGCATTTCAGGTATTAAAGCTCTCTTGGGTTGTCTTTTTCACATTATTCTGAAAGTAGAGAATGGTTTCCTGCTCTTTATATTTGGTTCTTTTATACTGAAACAGTTGAAAAGTCCTAGTCTGTGGACTTTTTCTTTTTGAGAAAATGTCACCCTTTCTTCCAAAGGGTCCAGTTTCTGAATGCAGTGTAGTTTCTTCAACTGCATTAAATCTCCTTTAGAAATAAGAAGAATGGCTAAGCAGCCTGTTTTATACATTCTGAATTTAAGATATTTTTGAAGGTCAGATGCTCATCCTATACTTGAAATCTGTGCCAAATACAGACAGGGAAAGAACTCAAGGATATGCAGGCGCCTTTTCTATAAGTGGGGTTGGACCAGAAAGCTCCACTGTAATGAAATGTGATGGCTTCAGAGGGACCGTACAGTCATAAAGCCAAAAGAGGAATACACATACTTAAGATTCCTTTTGTTTTGTTTTCTCTTGTATTATTTTATCTTTTCAATAAGATTATGTCTGTATTATTTGTAGTATCTGATGGGGACAGAATTCTTGTTCAGTGTTAGTTTGGATGCTGTACATTGTGACTGTTAGCTCAGTATTAGCAAACAAAGTATTATTAACTTTCGCATCTCGTGGGGAAAAAGTCCCGGTGTTCTAACAAAGCAACTGTAAACATCTTCAGTGTAAAAATACATGAAATAAAGCCAACTGGCTTTAGCTAGCCAAAATGTTTAGCATAATCAGAGGCACCCTGGAGTATTTCTGAAATGAAAGTGTACCTCCCTTACAAAAGCATTTTTTTTCAGATGATATCTTAAGTCTTTAAAATACGATAAAATAATAAATATTATTATTATATTTGTTATATCTAGGGCCTGGACTTTCGATCATGATTTTCTGAGTCATTCTTGCCCTTAGGAGATGAAAGGGATGAGTAATACCACTGAAGGTACAAAACCACTTGTAAATATAATGCCTGTATTCTCTCATGTTTCAAATTGGAACTGGTCAGCAAATTTATTGTGGAACATCTTTTTATTGCAAAATGGCAAACCATATAAATGTTTCACTTTTGACAATTTTCTATGTATTAAAAATATTGGAGCAGGATAGAAGTTCTTTGTATTTTTGGAATAGAATATTTTGACCTTGTGAAGTAGCTTTTTAGCCCATTGTTTAAAATTAAGAAGATGAACTGTGCTTTGTAATAGAAAAAGCCTAAAAATCAGAATGATCAGTTTCAATTCAAGAAGGACATTTAAAAAATTATGAAAATTTCAAGGGTTTTTTCCTCCTTCAGGATGATGAAAAAAATATTTGTGGAATTTCCTACAAAGCAGAAAATCTACTTTCTGCACAGCTCTGATCCCAGCTATAAGCTTGATAAAGGCTTGGACCATTGTAGCAGTTTTAAACTCTTATATTTGCTTGTAATATTTACTTAAAATGAATGCAGGGAATTGCATCTGGGTTCTTTTAATTGCTAACGTGAAAATTAGGATGGCTGGGTTATTTTGTGGTCCTTGCAAAATCAGTCTCTCCTGCCCGTCTGTACACAAAAGAAGGCTCAATGTTTACTTCTGAGATTGGTACGTTACATTCGTAATTGACTCTAGACACAAACTCCAGGTGTGTTCCACAGTGTAGCCTCTGGCAACCCATATCAATGTGGGAATGGGGCTGGGAAAGCCAAAGCCCACCTGGAGTTGAATCTGGCAAGGGATGTGAAGGGCAAAAAGAAGGGATTCTGCAAGTGTATCAGCAGGGAAAATGTGGGTCTGCTGCTGAATGGGACGGTGGGCCTGGTGACAGAGGACACAGAGAAGGCCAAGGTACTCAGTGTCGTCTTTGGCTTGGTCTCTACTAGTAAGACCAACCTTCAGCAATCCCAGGTTCCTGAGTCCAGTGAGAAAGTCTGAAGCAATGAAGACACCCTCAGTGGAGGAGTGTCAGGTTAGGTAACATTTAAAGAAACTGATGTACACAAGTCCATGGGAGCTGATGGGCTGCATTCACAAGGGAGCTGGCTGATATCACAGGAAGGCCACTCTCAATTATCTTTGAAAGGTCATGGCTATTGGGGGAGGTTCCTGAGGACTGAAATATAGCAAATGTCACTCCTACCTTCAAGGAGGGCAAAAAGGAGGATCTGAGAAATTACAGGCCAGTCAGCTTCACCTTGATCCCAGGGAAGGTGTTGGAGCAAATAATCCTGGAAACCATTTCCAAGCATGCTAAAGACAGAAGGTGACTGGCAGTGGTCAGCACTGATTTATGAAGGGGCGAAATCATCCCTGACAAACCTGATAACCTTCTGTAATGAAAGGTGGATGTTGCAGTGGATAGTATTTACCCTGACTTTAGTAAGACTTTTGACACTGTCTTACATAACATCCTTACTGACAAACTGATGAAGTACGGTCTAAATGAGTGGACAGGGAGGTGGACTGAAAACTGCCTGAACTGCTGGGCTCAGAGTCTTGTGATCAGCAGTATGAAGTCTAGCGGGAGGTCAGTCACCAGTGATGTACCCAAGGAACCAATACAGGAGCCAAATACTGTTTAACATCTTCATTAATGACCAGGATGAGGCTATGTTATCTTTTAGGTTGTTAATCCTGTTTGACCTGATTTAAGACATATATTTAAACTCCTTAACTATTTGCCAGGGTGCCATAATTCTGAATATACATTTCAATTGTGTGAAAGAGTAGCTATTAAAATATGAGACTTTAGAGTAAAGAGAATATAGAATTTATAAACAAAAGTTACATTATCCATCTCATTGGTTTGTGCTACAGAAAAGAATTTGTGGAGAACCATAGGGTATTCAACATTAATCCAACAGCGGGGAAGAGCTGAAGTGCATTCTTTTTCCATAGAGATTTATGCTGATTTGTAGAATTTTAAATCCAGTTTTATTAATGCCTTCCCACTCTCAGTAGGAAATGCTCAGAACATATGAGGAAACTGTCTTATGAAACAAATTTTATTTTAATAATGTGGATATTATTGTACAGCTACTCAGACATAAAAAGAATGAATTGTACCTCATGGGTCTCTTGAAATAAGTATGGAGTCTCCAGACCAGCTCAGTGGCTTAGTTGAATTTGGTGCAGGAATTTTCTTCCTCTCCTCCATGGGGACAATACCAATTGAACTTCTTCAATTGGTCTCTAATGCTCATGATCCACTTTATTTTTTGTGGTAGGTAGTTTAAGAACTGCTGTACAGGATGCTGGTCTCTAACGGTGACCAAAAGCAGATGCCTGGGGAAGAATATAATAATAGGGTTAACATATCATGATACTTCCCCTCAATCATCTCTTGGTCTCTAACAAGTTGTTATTCGGGGAATTCTTGAGTTTGAGGTGGCTTCCATGTATTTAGAAACTGTCAATGGATTTCCCTTATGTTGGTTTGCCCAAGCTTTCCTTGAGCCTGCGTAAGCTAGGGTACTCCCACTGTTCAGTTGGTTGGGAATATCAGAGGACTACAGATGACATAGCTGTTCTTTCATGTATTTTGTCTGCTGGAGGTTGATGGGAATGGTTGGTCCGGTCGCTGGACAGTGCTGTTCCTGTCTGCACAAGAGGGCTGCTGAGAGCAGACCCTAAGATGAGAACAATTAGAAAAGCTTTTATTGATACAGTGGTTTTTATGCTATTGAAACATTCCGCGGTGACATTCTTACTCCTTGCAGAAACAGAAAATACATCTTAAAACATTCCACAACAGCCACAAGTACACATACAGGAATTGGCTTAACACATATGTAACTTACACATTGACTGTCTCCTGTATGATGGCAAAGGTGTGAGCTTTTATATATGCTTACTTGAGCCTTGTTCAGCTTAGTAGCAATTTGTTCCCTCTGATCTCTCAGGTGTTTTGCAGTGTGTAGCATGCAGGACTATTATTTTTGTGTTTAAAAAAAATCATCTTTCCCTTCAAGACCAGAGGGAAAAGGAACCTTAACCATGTACAGGGAGTGGAACGCATCTCACCCAACTTTAGCTACCTACAGTATCTTCACTTGATCTAGTCACCCAGTCTCCCCTTACAGCCAAGGGAGGGGAATAGCCATTTCATCTGACCTATTTTAAATGTCTATATTAAGATGAAACAAATAATGTCCTAATAGGTACTTTTAGAAAATGATTCATCTCAACTTAATATAGACATATAAAATAGGTCACATGAACCACCTATTTCTCTCCATTGAGTGTAGAGGGAGATGAATTCTACCTAGTATGTTTTCAGGAATTTGTTTGTATTTTTTTAAATCTAAATTTGGTTGAATAAATAAGAGACTGGGCTATTATTGCATGAAGGCAGTATTAGCCTCAATGATCCAACCCACAGTCCTATAACTGCCTCAAAATACTGAAGGAGTCCTATAGGGAAAGATTCTGTTAAGACATTGCAAGAAACTCCCACAAGTGAGGGCAGTAGGTAATGCTGTGAGGAAGTGCAGGGTATGTTATTAATGTGCCAAAGGTCTTTCACCTGTCTGACCTGCTGCTGACAGAACAGAGACAAAAGGGAAGGCCTGCTATGATGCACTCTGCCTTTGCAGGATGCTGGCAGAAATGCTGCCTTGGTTAGACATGGTCTGGCACTAGTTCAAAACCACCATGGCAAAATTACTGAATGCCAGGAGAAGAATTGGGGGCTTGTTAGTTTTATGCAAATCCCAGAATTCCTGTAGCTTCTGTCATGTATTTGAAAATATACAATGCCAAAGGACACAGAGTGTGGAGTAGAGCAGCAAAGTGGATCTCCATGGGTTATCTTCACTTCATTCAAACTAGTGCAGCCTATCTGAATGCAATAATTATGTCATTAATGCCATAAGAAAATGTTGCAGAGGTACAGTGAAGAGGCCACGTATACAGCACACAAATTATATCAATGTGCAGTGTGCTGGGTAGGTGCAAGGTCTTGTAACACTGACAGTTAATGGTAAAAGAAAATCAGAGAAGTATAAATTAAATGTTCAAAGGGTTTACTTGGTCATCTTGTATCTGTCCATCTGCCAGGACTTCAGAAGTTTCCTTGTAGGAGTGAAGATGACTTTGGTTTTAAGCTCATTTCAAATAGTGTCTTATCTGCATGAGCCACGCTTGTGGTTCCACTGGATGCATTTTGTAAGAAAAAACTAAGTGAATTTTGAAAACAAAACTGCTTTACACAGCAAAGTTTAGAGAATGCAGGTAAATAACACGGGCCATTTCGATCAAGCTGTTTGTGCTGTGCTGGTTGCACCAATATAGTTGTGTTGCGCTAGTGATTCCTGTTTTCCCTGCAAGGAATTCAGTGTGCAGCGTGCCTCCACTTCCCTAGGTCCATGTCTGAAATGAGTCTATTACTGATTCAAAAACTGTGGCAAGCTGCACAGATTCTGAGCATTGAGCCAGGACCATGCTTTCTGTGCCCCTTGGATGAAGTTACAGAGAACCTGTAGTTAACAGGCTGGATCTTTTGTTTAAGTCTTGTGTAATTCATCACCAAGACTGTCTGTATAGGCTACAGGCAGCCAGGATCTGCTCTGTGTTCAGTGGAGCAGAAACGCACATACTGAAATGGAGAATGGCTGTTGTCTTTGCCACTGTTCCTCACCTCTATCAGTTGCTATATGCCTGCTGCATCACAAGCTTTGCATCAACACCATTCCCTCGTGTAAACAGAGTATCCGTGGGGAAAATCAGTAGTAACCAAGGATTCCACATGTAAGCAACTTAAAAATAGACGTGAAGGTTTATTTTGCCATATCTTAATGTTCAGAAGAAGGCATTCTTTTATAGCCAAGTTTATTTTAGAATGACAAAATACTTGTGGCAAGTTACTGGTGCCAGATTTGTACAGTGACATGGTGGCCCAGGCATATTTTTTAGAGTATTTTTTCTTTCCCAGTGTGATATGATTGTGAGTGAGTTTGCCAAAACACACTGGAATTGCTATAATTCACACAGAGCTTAAAAGATAGTTTTACTAACATTTTTTATCCTTTTCAGATATCTATTAAGTTAAATACTTCTTACACTGACTTATTTGTAAGCACAGCACCAACCCTGCTTACTATAGCAACAGAATTTCAACAAACTTTATGCTTATTTTAAAAAACCAAGCAAAACTAACACAGAGTGCTGTGCTAAACCAACACACATTGAATTCAAGCCTTTCACGTTCCATGAGAGTTTTGCAAAGGCTATCATATTGAAAATCAGGCTCGGGTGTCTGTCAAACTCTGTAGTTTCAAATCTGCTGGTTCCAGAGATGGAACCTAAATACAAAATACAGGTGCAGATCCTGATTCTTACATTCTCTTTCCAAAGTTCACGGCTTTGTCAATATGTGACAGTATAACTAAGAGTATAAGACTACCAGGCCATAGCTGTAAATAATAGGAYGGTGATCAAGCAACTTACTTTCTCCTTCCTCCACTCCTCACTGGGGGTTGCCACTTTGTCAGAAGTGACTTTACACAAGCAGTGTGCTCTGTGTGTTAGGTCTGACTGGTCTTATTCTGTTCTCATGCCAGTATTTTTTCCAGACCCTTTTCTTAGAGAGAAAAGCAACAGCAAGTTACCAAATGAAAAATGAAAATGAAAATCCAGCTTCTTGTAGTTTAAAAAAACTCCAACAACATTGAGCAAGCAGCAGCAGAGTGGAGGAGCTCAGCTGGCTTATCTGACAGTAGCCATTTGCTTTAATGCAAGGCACGTTTCTTTTGTCCACGTGCAATGAGTACCCTCTAGAATGGATATGAAAAGTAATAGGGAATTGTATGATTTAATGGTGACCCTCAGTGCCATGCTTTGAACAGACCTATGTTGTCTATGTTGTCAGCTGTCAGGAGTGGGGCTCTCTTCAGTCATCAAAGCATTTAGCAGAGTTTACAGTCTGCTGTTTACATTACTGGCCAGTACTTTACTCTCCTGAATACAGTTTAACTATTCCACCACCCCTGTGATGAGTATTCTTTTCATTTGGCGGCAGCAGCAGTCCTCACGAGAAAAGCCTTGGAACATTGTTTTTGGACACAAACATACACAAGTTATTAGAACTCAAGATCAAAGGAGGTGTCCCACTGTCTTCCTTTCAATGCTCCCATTGTGTTTGTATGCTGAAGCCTGCTAGAGAGTTAGAAGCAGAGAAGGGGGAGAAGGGGGGGGAACCTTTGTACAAAGGTACTTGTCACTGAGAGAAGCCCATAAAAGATGATGTGAGAAAAGACACCAGGTGGAGTATAAACTACCCTTATTGTTAAGAAATGCAAATAAAAATCCTCTCCTATATTAAAACTTTCTTACTTGTCATTTCTCAGATGCTAAAGGGAAGGTTCTGATTATTGAAGTCATGGCACTACTTTTTACTTTGCTTCTTTTCTTTTTATGTGTAGCACACTGTACATGATGTCGGCGAAGGTTATTTTTCCTCTTTTTCTGTATATCGTTATACTTGTTAGCAAATTTCATCTCAGCAAAATATCCACTGGAAAAAACTCTCAGAAAAATCACACTTTAAAATATCTCAAGAATTGTCTTTTTTTATGAAGAACATCCACAGTGGTTTTGATTTGTAAATAAACTGCAAGTTCATTTTATTCGGGAAGGAATTGTGTTTTCCTTGGGGAAACTTTGACAGAAAAATTCCTGGTAATTCTGTATGATCTCTGAATTCTTTCTGGTGGATCTGCAGTCAGATTCCAAGCAAATGGATTCTTGATCCAACACCCATTAAAATCTACCAAAAGAGACAGTTGCTTCTAAATTGCTGGGAAAGCCCTGGTCCAGCTTCCTTGGCTATAGAGAGATACATGGTAGCAGAAGTCTCTCACTTGTTTTTAGGCATCGTCTCTTGTTGTTTTCACCTTTTCTAACTTTTCTGATGAGCTGAAGCCCGCATTATTGGGTTGGTTGTGCAAAGTCCTTTGAGAGAAAAGATGCAGGACAAAACAGGTGACAATTAGCAGTTCACAACAACAAAGCATTTCTATCCAAAGTCTTCCAGCTGCACCAAAACTCAGGCCTTCACTGAAGGCACTTGCTGACATGGACTTTCAGAGTTATAGATGGTGAGAACAAAGATTAACCTGGCATAAGTCTATATCATCATCGTTGTGGATACTTCCATTTAAAGACTTTTTAGATTAGTTTCCCTGGATACAATACAAATAAGATATGATGCTACCTAAAAAGGAGTATTTTAATGGAGGCAGTACAAGGGACACCTAGCTGTCTCCTGGTGGTCGCTGTGGGAAGCAACTCACCTGCTGAATCAGCACTTGTCACCCTGAACGATCACTCCTTAAACCCAACAGCTAAATGATGGGTTTTCTCGGCTTTGAAGATAGGTGAAAGAGAAAATACTTTGATGATGGAAACTATATCCACTGGACTATGGAGACATAGTGTTTTAACAGTCTGGGACTATGAAGTTTGCCAGGGTTTTCTCCAGCCCATCATCACAGGCTCTTAGAAGAAGTATAGGGATAATTTCGAAGAAGGCCTGGAAAAATTTCTCATGGTACCTGAGCATGTGCAATATCTGGCACGCTTACACAGAAGGGCAGGTGATGTAGTGAATGTGCTCATTTGTGATAGACATCTTTCTGCTGCACAGACACTGTTTGAACTTGCTGATCAGTCTTTCTTCCCCCCCTAGGGTCAGGGCAGTTGCTGACATCCTGAAAAAAAAACAAAGAAAACCTGTGAAGCAAGAAGGTTTGGAGTTGAAAGGATGCCACAGTGCAGGCTCATGCCAAAGCTTTGAGGCAATAAGCCAAGGCTGCAAATTTGCTAAGGCTAGTAGGTGCTGACATGCCAGATTGCAAAAATGCCTGAGGGAAAAATGCTGAAGAAACTGCCAAAACCATAGGTACCAAAGACAAAGACCCAAAAGCTGAAACAGTGTCTTGTGACAAGCATCCCATTTGTGTGTCTTGGGAATGAGCGATCAAAGCACTCATAAGGTCACCGAAACAAAATTTAAATGTTATTAAAAGGATCAGTCATACCTGCAAGACCAGGATTGTGACCCTAAATGCATCAGCAGGATAGTAATTGAAGCAATTGTTGAAGAGGTATTGTTGCTGTGGGCAAYTCTTTGTTGATGGAGTAAAAGGGATTTGACTGGAAGGTGGTTGAAATGGAGGTTGAGTGTGGTTTGTGCCCCTCTTTGTGATTTTGAGAGGGACAGGATTCAAAATTTTGTATCAGCTGGGTCCTGGAAATCTTCAGAGCTTAGATATATTTCAGATTGTCCCTGACGATGGTGCTGAGAGCACCAGAAGTATCTTTAGAAACATGAAATAATATATATTTTTCCTTTCACAACTGAGCAGCCTTTTCTTAAAACACTTCTGTGAAATATATACAGATTATTTAATGCAGAGGAGGAGCAGCACAGTTTGCACGTTACTGCCTCTGTGTGCACAATTTCTGGAGAATTACATGTTTTTTCCACTTTAAAAAGAACAGTTCAACTCTCATTTCCGCTGGAGGTGGTCTAGCCCAACCTACGTGCCACTTCCAGATGGAAGAGAATAGTATCCATCTGAGACCTTGGGAGGCCAATGCCAAACTTCTTTCATCTTCAGCTGGATGGGAACATGGCAGGAGAGGGGAAGAAAAGGAAGGAGATGATAAAGCTGAAGAACTGGAAAGCAGTATCCTACCACTTAATCCATTACCCAGACAGGAAAATCAGTGTGATTCTTTCATCTATCATGTGTATTTGCCCTCCTCCCTCTGCTCCTACACGTAGGAAACAGCAGCCTGGTGGAGGGGGTGCATTGCTGCCGTCCTGCCTTGGGCACCAAGCAGAGCCCCACTCTGCGGTGGGTGTCAGTGGTTCTGGCATGTGGCTTGCATGCTGTGCAGGGCTGGGCCTTCTCCACTGGCCGTATGGACTTTTGAGCGTGTCAGCGAAGCCTGCGTAACAGGGAGGTGAACCCCATCAGCTATTTATGTTTGCCATGATAGACTATGTCTGTAGGTCCATGTCTTATGTGATCTCTGACTAAATTTACCAGTCTAAAGCTGAGTACACCATTAGTGTGTAGTGTAGTATTTCTACCCTGGCCTCTAAACAGCTGTTTTTAGGACACTTGCTTTCATGCAGCCTTATACCATGTTTAGTTATCTTTAGGTATGTGTTGATTCTGAACCTTTTCAATATTGGTTTACTTTACCATACACTAGGCTAGCATTTATTTTTGCCCGCTGTTCTGTAGCTAATATGCAAATACAGAATCAAACTAGACATGTGTTGCTTTGGCTGATATTATTGCATAGAAGTACCCCACTCTGTCAGGACATCAGAACAACCTTCAGTGGCACAGGGTTCTTCTCAATCTAACTGATGATATAACTCTTGCTATTGCAAGTATCGTCATTAATTTTACTATGCTATTGAATATTGAAAATTGAATTCCCGGAGTGGTCTTATTCACTTGTTCCTTGGCTAAGATATATTTATTTCCTATCATCAACTAATTTATATTATATCAAGGTTCAAAAGGGTTTTCTGTCCTCTGAAAAAGTAGAGTGTAGTCCGCATTAATGAAAGGGCAATGAATAATACTCTACGTCATGTCTTTCAAACTTCAAGAATTCCACTGAGGTCACTGGGTTGAATTAGAGACCCTTTAATCATTAGTACAGTTTTATGAATGGTGTACTTTACTCTGATATTTTACTAGATGTCACTACTTAACACACTTCTGGCTCCATGGAAGGAAAAACAAAAGGCTTTGTGTGCCTCAAAGTCCCTGTAGTTTTGAGGATCATTATAATTCTACTGAGTCAAATCCTGAGGTCCCTGTTTGGTTGTTATACTGTGCTAAATCCTCCTGAAATCAACTGGAATTTGTCTGAGCAAAAACACGCTAAGAATCTCAAGATTTGGCCCTTTAAGAATAGCTAAAATTTTCTCTCTCCTAGGCGGAGGAAGAAATAGCTGTCGTTGTGATTCCTACTCAATGTAATGTAACCAGCTTGTATGTGTGTTACTCCTCTGCCCAAGCATTGCAATCATGAATCCCATTGTACGCAGTCAGTTACTGACATTTGGGATTCTTTTGTCAGATTTGTTCTCCTATGAAAACCTTGGTTTTGCAGGGTACGTCACTGACTGTAATTAAAAAGGGCTTGCTTTAAACTCTAACAAATGTTGCATATGTGAAAGAAATACTGCACAACAGTGACTGTGTTACAAACGCAAGTCCCTTCGTCTCTGTAACTGTGACACAAGTGGACCTCTGTAATCCGCTGTGAAAGCGAGGGCTTCTTCCCCCAGTTGCTCGTTCAGACCTGCTGAACTCATGACATTTCTAAGGCCTCGTTTTGTTCCCAAGAGCGAAATGATGGGGGCACTGCTTCACAAAATAAGTGAATAAATCCATAGCATTTGGGGGGCACTTCTACTAAGGTGTTCTCTATTTCTTGTAAACAGCGAAGATAAGTGATATCCCAAATAAAACATTTGCTGATGAAGTTAAAAAAGGGTACTCGAGTATATGCCAAGCTGAGGAGAAAATAAAATTATTATTACAATTTCAAATTTCTTAATATGCATCAGAGAGTTTTTAAAAGTTTTCAGAGTCTAGGTGAGGCTCATGGCCCAAGGAGTCTGCTTCATCTAAATCACTTTCTTCCCCTCTTTCTCCTCCCCAAAACAAGAGGCAATCTTCAAAGGAACAAATATGTCATTTTAAATACACAACATAAAAAATGGGCCAAATAAATTATTAAAATACATAAAAAAGAGATTCAAAAAAGATGCATGTTATTAGCTATTTGACAAGCAATTGACGCAGTTGCAATGGCTGCATTTCACAACGCAAGTGTTTTCTTTGCTAGACAGATAAATAGTTGAAATAATGTGAGAAATGACTTTGCAGGCATCCAAAGAACAATTTGGCTTTAAATGGTTCATTTAATGGCTTTCCACTGGCTGTGCTGCGCAGTCATTTCATACCAGACCTTCACCACATCCATGTGCTTTGGAATTCCTTCTCAAAATGAGCTCCAAGCCTGACCCTCCTCTCCCCATCCCAGTTCCCTGCAGAAGTGTTACTACATATGCTTTGAATCTTTCTTTCAGATGAGCTCCCAAGTCTAACTCCTTCCTCCCTGTGCTTGAAACGTATGGATTTGAAAGCACAGATGTGGCCTTGAAGTTTTTGGACCAGGCCCATCTGGGTCAATCCCTACATAGTTTGACTAGTAGTTTCTTGAGGAAAATTCTCAGAAGCCTTCATTTTTTCTTGTTCTGAATCTACTACACACTCTCTTTTATCTCTCCTAGTTGAACTACAAGGATCTCAAGGGAGATGTGATTTTCATAAACAGAAAAATAACGACCAGCCAGAGGAAGGAAACAAATTTTTAATGACTGTGAGAATTGTCTTTATGAACAGCAAGTTTCCTTTTAGTTTATTCTATATGTAAAAAAGATACCATTAATAAACTAGAGAAGAAGGGGAGATCCTTTTAAATCTCATCTACTCAATTAATAACAATAATTAAAAAAAGCTGATAGAGATTTTGTCCTCCTGTTGCCAACATTTTGAATCACTGAGAAAGGGTTCCGGATCTGACCCTGAAAACTGCATTTTGGCATTGAGTGACTCCAGTAGGATCACTTTTGTGCGCAGAGATGCCCGTGAAAAAACAGTTTGCAGGACTAAGTCAATAGAACAACTGCTTTTCCCGACATGCTGGCTTCTCTCAGTCAAGATACTGCTAAGCAGGGACACGAGGGGTTCAGGAGCGCTTCATCACCGCATCCCAGTACCAGGGTGGCGGACGGCAGTTTGCGAACATCACAAAAGGCGTGCAGGGTGTCCAGTGTCCGGGTCCCTTCTGCACCCCTGAAGGGGCGGCCGAGCGGCAGACACAGAGCGGCGTCTGGGAAGGAAGACCCTTTGGCCCCTGTGGAAAAGCTGCTTTTCCGCGAATAAAGGGGGCAGGCCCTCGGGGCTGTCCGCGGGGGTCCGCGCAGGCTGCGCAGGGCGGCGCTGCCCGGCGGGGCGGCCCGGGGAGCCCCCGTCCGGGCCGGGGCCGCCGGCGGCGGCAGCAGCAGCAGC
>JASVER010000007.1:4855240-4932432 GCA_030449065.1 Oceanodroma leucorhoa | reverse complement strand
TGGAGCTTCCAAAAGGCTCACTCGCCCCTTTCATCTGCCGCCGCGGCCCAATGGGAAGGCGGAGGCTGCCTGCAAGTGGTCTAATCTCAATGAGGTGTCAATCATGTTCCCCGGTGGGTGAAGTAAGGTCTTTTGTAACCGCCTCTGTCTTTGGGAAAGAGAGGAGAGAGGAGGAAGACTGGAGCGGAGAGGGGGACGCCGGACCGTGCTGCAGGAGGGGAACTGAGATTTGATCTCGCTTATGCGTTAGCAGGGAGAAGCGGAGCACATGGATTTCTAAACACGCTGGGATTTTATATATCTACACAAATATATATATATCTACAACAACAAGCGAACCTGACCCTACTGAAAACAGTCAAATGAATCGTAATTACAGATCAATGCAGAGAGATGGGGAAACTTCACTCGAAACATGGTTAGTTCCTTTCACTTGCTACTTCCTTAGCCCCTTCCCCTTATTCGGATTTTACTCGGTTTGTTGCTGTGATTTTATATTGGTGTCTAATGATCTTCCTTTATTATTTCCCCCACACACTTTCCTCCGGATCTGCCTAGCTGCCGTTTGTAAACCCAGAGAAAGTCCAGAAGGTAGGGATGGCTCCTTACTGCTAGGAACTTTGAACGCCTTCCCCCGGTCCCTGCGGCTGCCCCCCATCCCCCTGCCCTCTCCCCTCAACTTTCCGCCGCGGTTTGCGTGCTGCCTGCCCGGCCCCGGCCCCGGCCCCGGCCCCGGCCGGCCGCGGGGATGGCCGCGGGGGCCGGGCGGGCTCTGCGGGCGGCTCAGCGGCGGCATTGTCTCTTCTTTTCTAGGTGATAGTTTTGCGGTGAACGCCTCTCTGGCTCGCAAAGGGCTGGAGGACTGGATGGTGAAGCAGAAATACTCCGGGGGCAGCAGCAGCGGAGGCAGCAGCTCGGGACTCCAACAAGGCTGCCAGCACCGGGCTGTTTGCAGGCTCTCCAGCGCCAGGGTATGTCAGCTCCCTCGCTGCCCCCCCCCCCCCCCCCCCCCCCCCCCCSCCCCTTCTTTTTGAAATAGGAAAAACTGAAGGCTCTTTCTACATCCCTCTCGCCCTCCCAAGGGCCGGTTGTGCAAAGGAAGGGTTTTCTTTGCCCTAATGCTGCTCCAAGGGGCTGCCCCGTGGGTGGTTTCGTTCAGTCCTTTGATGAAGTTAGGAGCTGCAGAGCAAACTTGGTGCTGCTACAAAAGCCAGAGGAGTAAGGGGACCTGTCCGCTAGCGTCCGGGCAGTACGATCAGAACAAAACCCTTCACAAACAGGAACAGAGAATCTCTGGAAAAAGCCCAGCACCCTGCCAGTGTGCACAAGCTTGTGATCCCTGATTGGTGCACAAGTTTGTGACATTTTGGCAGAGGAATTCAGGAAAGGAGAAGTCCCCGGAGAGTGTATTGTTATTTATTCGCTCTTTGCTAATAATAATGCGTGGCTGACTTTCTCCATAAGAGTTACTGCACATGTCACTTGTCCTGGCTGTTAGCACACTGGTCACTTTCTACCCTTTCTCTTTCCTCCAGTCCTCCCGTGTAAAGCTGGGCTGGAGGAAATGTTTAAGTTACCTTTTATTTATTTATTTTTTTAATGTCTCTTTAAACAAAAAGGCATGATGGGAGGTAAACAAACTTAACAATTCTTAGATATGGTCCTCATAGTGTTTCAGGGTATGATCCAGAGCTTATTGATGTTTGCTGAAAGACTCCCATTGACTGCCATGAGCTTTGGATCAAGCCCTGAAAGCTTCATCAGTGGAAGAGTAACCTGAGAGATGGAGAGATTGGAATCTGTGCTTCCCAGCAAGGAATGTGGCTCTGAAAGCACAAGCAGAGCAGGGCCACCAAACCTCCTGCAGGCTCTTCGCTTTGTTAGCCACCAGTTTTATTGTCAGAAGCCTGGACTTCTCATGTCTCAGGAAAAATTAACTSGCAAGTGGAGAATACTTCATTTTAGGGGGGGGTGTTAAAGTGTGTAGAAGATGTGTAGAATGGGAAAAGCTAGCGACTTTTTAGATTCCACAAGTATTGTATTTAGAGGAGGATGAATTGTTTGGGAGTCACTAGAAGTAAGGCGAAGGGGGTAAGATATTGATCTAAGTGTTTGTAATTGATGAGCATAATCAGTTCACGTTCAGCTTGCAGGTATGGTTGGTTGAAGTGATTTTTATTGTGCTTTACTTGGAGACAATGTGTCCAAAGAAAGAAGTTCTCATTAATAATGGTACACACATGTATGATACAGATGCAAAGAGTAAAAACACGTGCTTTTAATTATTTTACATGATCCCCATTTTTGAGTCAAGCTTTTTAGATACGTTCTACCTTTTACATATATATTTTCTAGGAGAGAAGTTCAACTCTCCAGACTAAACATGGGTTTAAAATAAAAGAGTTAAAGATCAAAAACTCTGACTTTAGCTTTGTGAAATGTATTTTCTTCCACAAGGACAGTTGGCTTTCTGAAAAGAAAAAAATAATATTTTGTCAAAGATACTTTGCTATCTACAAAACTCTTCAGTTTTCAGTTCCATGAGGTCTGCTCAGCTGGAAAGTAGAACAGTATTTCTCTTCTTACTCAAGGTGTCTTCCTCATGATAGCTCAGCAATTAGCWAGCCATTAACTAAAAATTAGTCTGTAGTTTTGCTACATTATAAAACTGTAAATAGGTTTAAATACATTCAAAATCACTGTTCCCACAAGGCTTTTTACTGTCATCCTGATAGAGCTATTTCTGAATGTTTGAAAATATTTGCAATTTATTGCCTAATATATTTGGTAGTATGTGTATGCATATATAGCCTACTAATTGATTTAGTTTAATTGTCATTCTGTCACAGGCATACTGTGACAGCTACATTAAAGTTCCTTTAAAATATGAACTTTTGGTAATATGGAAGTATGCATTTCTAATCCTACATTGGAACCAGATGTGCCATATGTACAGTCTTTTTGACAAGGATTATGGAGTCACAGCTATTGACTCCATAACTGAGATTGCATGACTTTCTCTTCTGAGATCTCTTTGATCTCTTGTATAATTATACCAAGATACAAAGCGAATTGTAGCCTAAACTCTTGGCTCTTCATTCACCTCAAGATGTAGAAATACTAGTCACTTTGACTAATGGTTAGTCACATGGGATTGCGTGGGACAGTTGTGTATTCCCCAATAATGTAGTACTGTTGTATTTCAATCGACCAAGGGCTCTTCTCTTTACTACTTCAAAATTCCTCCTAAAATGTTCAATTCGTTTACAAGGCTCTGTGGAATGGTACAGTTTTATTGTGTCACAGCTGAAACTTTGGCTTCTCATTAAAACATGTTTTTTCCTCTGAAATAGGTCCTAATTGCTGCATTTGTGACTTATGGCAGAAAGAGTTAGATCAAACACTGATGAAAATATCTGCATTCAGAGAAACATCCAGTTGAGTTGAAAAAAAATAATGGTCCTAGMAATAATTTTCCTCCTAGCAATCCTTAACCAGAGTTTTGTTGATGGTGGTTTCRTCAGTATGTAGGGCCCTATTTGGTGAAATCCAGTGTACTTCTAAAGACCTGTTGATGGGAGAGGAGAGCTCTCAGTTGCTTTCAAGTCTGAAACTTCAAAGATTTGGATCATTTTGATTAGAACTCAAATGCGATAGTGAAATTTGACTTACATTGCTCTCTATAAGCCGAAAACTCTGTCTTGGTTGTAGTTGGAAGGCTATTTTCTTGTCTCATGAACAGAGACACTGAATTGTTTTCTAAAGTCAGTCATCCAGGGGAGATGACACTGAAGTTCAGGGGGATTCATGTAGCGTTTTACAAGAGGAATGAGTGACTAGTAGAGGAAAGCAATAAAATTTCATTTGTGCTCCTCTCTAGAATGATTGAATTTACAATAGTTGTGGAGGGGAGGTCTTTATGTCAGTTCACTCAAGGGGTGTTTGGCACAAGGAAGGTTCAAGAATACGAAACCTTTTCTCGTCCTGAACTGAAGTCTTGAGAGTTTCTTGGTTAGAGCAGACTTCCCTAAGCTGACGTGTCCTGTCCATGTCATGTCCTGTCCATGTCATGTCCTGTCCATGTCATGTCCTGTCCATGTCATGTCCTGTCCATATCATGACCTGTCCATCTGTGCCTTCAACCCCCTCCAGTTCACTGGAAGAACAGTAATTTGTGTCCAGCTATTGGCAAATGCATCAGTCACCTGAGAAGGATCTCATAGTAAATTGGTGGATGAAGGGGAGTGTATCTGAAATATGCACTTCTGGTGTGTATACAACTTTCTGTTCTGGGCTAAGAGCTCTGATCTCATTAAACCATTGCCAGCTGCCCAGCAGGGGCTGCTCTGCTCTAAATGTTTTAATTACTGTGGAGGCTGAGGGCTGGGCTGCAGCCTTCCACATTGTGTAGAATTAAAGAAAAAAGGAATTTTGTTGCATCCATGAAAAGTATGAGGTCCAGAGTCATMTTCTAGTTTCAAAGCTAATTGAAACCACTGGGGCTGTAAATCTGTTAGAGCAAGTGAATACACTTCTTTTGCTGCTTTATGAATGAGTTAACTTATGCTCAGAAAGGTTTTCTGACACTGTGGATTATCCTGTATAATTCTTAAGTTTAAATTTATTCAGTGTGTTTAGTTTTACAAACTATTTTTGGAGATCGACATTGTTTGCAAATATTCATGTGTTTATTATTTAACTGAGATGTAGCTCTATGCTAGAGGGGAAAATATTAAATATGACATTTGCTTAGTTCAATTTACTTTTATCTTCAAAGCCATGAGAAATTTTACTAGTTTCTTGCGCATCTCATTGAGATCTGTGCTTGGGATTGSAACAAATCTCATATTTTTAATTAAATTTCAAACCAGCTCACAGTGAGCCAAGTTGTACGTAATCATTTTAGGTAAAATAGAAAAGACTAGCTTACCACTTCTGCTGGGCTCTTTAGTGCTAGTCATCCTCATGTTCAACCCTAACTGATATTAATTAGAGTTGAGTATCTGGTCTGGGAATAATACGGTATGAAATGCTGAGGCACATCACTGCTTCAGAGGTGGGGCTTGTTCTCCATTTGTTCTGTGCCTGTAACTGCCAGTGACATTAATGGGCATTCCTTGCATGGCTGAGAGGAGACTACACCAGTGTCAACTTCACTACTCCTGTAGCATGATCTTTCTTAAATTTTAAAGGAAAAAGTCCTTCCCAATCCCCCACTGTTAAATAGCATGTGTGTGTGTGCATATAAAAAATACATAGCCTTATGGAAAACACAGCTGGGTAGGTCATTCATCCAAAATAAAAATAATAAACAGAAAAGAGACTTTTTTAGTGGTCTGTATATACTATGACTTAAAGGCTGATGAATTGGAAGATTTAATTGTAGCACTACTTTGGGGTCATCTCATCGGTAGAATGACTGCCTTCTTATTGTTATGGTGACAAAAGCAATTAAAATTTCATTGGGTGCTATCTTGTGTGACTGCTTGAAGTGATCTTTTAAACTGAAATATTTTCAAGTACATTAATGTCAGTATTGTATAGATAATTATTTGTATTGACTCTGAGGATTAAAAGAAACAACAGACTCAGCAGTGCTAGGTATTGGTATGACTAAAAAATATTTTGATATACAAAATATTGTGTATGGCATTTAAAATAAAATTGCCAAACTTTGTATTGAAAGAGAGAGAAGCAGAATCTTATTTAGTGTTGAAATTTGGTGCCAACAAACCAAGGTAATTTAATTAGTGGTGCACATAGTATATCTTGACAACTCTGGTTTGGGAAAATTATAATATGAATATTAACAATCAAAGAGTCTCTGAAAGTATTAGTGCCATGGTGATGAGATTAGTGAATTGGCCAATACTGTAGCAGAAAGCTGGATTCCAAGGGAATTATCCTTGAATGATACCAGTTGGTGCAATTAAAAGCCACAATTCAGTTGCCATATGGAAAGYGTTAGGCATCCTTACATGGTTTCAAAGCTATGTGCCGGAGGTTAAATTGACATATGAAGAAAAGCATAAATTAAATATTTTGTGTTATGAAATTAAAAGTTGACTTTGCTTGAGTCGTATGGAGGAGGTAGATGGAAGACAGTCTGTATTTCATCAGGGTTTGTTTTATAGGTGTTTCAGATTTAATGTGGTGCACTTTTAATTTGGCATGTTGATTGGAAAGCTGAATGGCCCGTGAAGTTTCTGCAAACAATCTCGTTAAAGTMATTTTTTTTTGATCTCTAACAACCCTCTCTAACACCCCCTCTAAAGTGGAGTTTACTTAGGTTGATGTTTGTAAGAAGGAAGCATATTCTGTGTAGCTGCTGGGTGAAGTCTTCATCTAAGTGATACAAGCTATGTTTCTTGGGCTACTGATAATCCCTCTTGGCTTAGTGAAACCTTAATTCTTCTAAATGAGGAGGCCTTGGTTATGGAGTGTTGGTTGAYGAGAAGCTCAACATGACCAGTCAAAGTGCGCTCACAGCCCAGAAGGCCAACCATATCCTGGGCTGCATCAAAAGMAGTGTGGCCAGCAGGTTGAGGGAGGTGATTCTGCCCCTCTGCTCTGCTCTGGTGAGACCCCCCCTGCAGTCCTGCATCCASCTCTGGGRTCCTCAGCACAGGAAAGATGTGGACCTGTTGGAGYGGGTCCAGAGGAGGGCCACAAAAGTGATCAGGGGGATGGAACACCTCTCCTATGAAGAAGGGCTGAGAGAGTTGGGGTTATTCAGCCTGGAGAAGGGAGGGCTCCCGGGAGGCCTTATAGCAGCTTTCCAGTACCTGCAGGGGGCCTACAAGAAAGCTGGAGAGGGACTTTTTACAAGGGCATGTGGTGATAGGACAAGGGGTAATGGCTTTAAACTGAAAGAGGGTAGATTTAGATTAGATATAAGGAATAAATTCTTCACTCTGAGGGTGGTGAGGCACTGGAACARGTTGCCCAGAGAAGTTGTGGATGCCCCATCCCTGGAAGTGTTCAAGGCCAGGTTGSATGGGGCTTTGAGCAACCTGGTCTAGTGGAAAGTGTCCCTGCCCATGGAACTAGATGATCTTTAAGGTCCCTTCCAACCCAAACCATTCTATGATTCTATGGAGTGCGTTTTCTTCTGTATATTGGGATGAAAAGTAACAACAGTATGTTATATTCTTTAATGACTTAAATGTAAATAATGTAGTCCAGACTTTACACTAAAACTTTGGTTATAACAAAAATGGGAAATTTGTAGCACATGATTGTCGACATATGGGAATGTTCTTTACAGCAGCATTCATTAACAGAAGGGTTTTCTGTAGGTTTTGTGAGATCTGTAATAAGACCCAGGAGGAGCTCGCCAAGTGGCTATTTGTAGGCACCCTTCAGAAGAAGATCTTAGTTGACTTTTATGGTTTCTTTTGAATTGGGTTATGAACAGAGGAAAGAGAAGTCTCTTGAGTATTGGAACTTTGTAAGAGTTAGTTTTTCCAAAGTTGGGGAAATAATTGTTTGGTGATGATATTTAAATCAAAACGGAACATTGCTCCCTGTGCTGCAGATGTTGGCCTTTATAGAAATCCTTGTGGATGGATTTTGCTTCGTGAATGTCAGCATCAAAACCTGGTTGGAAAGAAAATGGTAGATGTTGAAATGTACAAAAYACTTGAAGTATTTTTTTGTAACTAAACCACTTTTCTAGTTAGTGTACGAGGTACTCTGAATACTTGGGAGTTTTCAGACTGTGTGATATTTATAGATATCTTTTAATGGAAAATGAGGTATAGTTTTAGTTAAAAAAATTAATGTGAAGAAATGGTCAAATAGACTTTCTCTGTGAATTTATTTAGTCATATCTGCCAACACTGGCAGCAAAACTAAGCTTGTATTTACTCCTACAGAGTAACTACAGCTATGGGAGACTGAGTTGGACTGTATTTCATTCAAGAATTTTTAACCAAGTTCCAAATGCAAAATCTTCATTGTGTCTGATTTCTGAGCCAGCAAAGCGTGTTTGTGTTGGAATATCTCATGACATTTGTCTTGCAGTGGTGGAACACCAGTGGTGTTAGCTGTGGTGAAAGGGCTGTGCTGGCGCAGATACTTTTACTACTGCGTAATCTAAGAGAGAGGGAGAATGACTTCTGTAGGTTCAACTGTTGCTGTCCTGGTCTCTCTGCAAGAGGTATAGCCGTACAGTGCATTTGCTTTTTGTGAACTTCTGGATTTGTTGTCATCAGAGCAATATGGCATATATTTCATCTTGTAATTTGCAGAATAGAGATGACACTTCTGAACATGTGAGACATCCTTTTTCGAGTTGGAAGGTCCTGTATAGTTAGTGTCTTGTAAATAGACTGCTGTCATGTAACTGCATGTCCACTGTTTAATAAGGAYGGGTCTGTTGGCTTGTCATGGGAGTTGGCATTCAAACAGGCTTATATCTGCAAGGAAGTGTTCAGCCAGATTCCTTAATACCTGTATGTGTGCGTCTCACATGACCTGATATGTGCCCATCATATGTGAGAAATAATTCTGAATAGTCATACAGAATCTAATTGTTTGAGGAAGGGAATGATGCAGTCTCTTGTTGGGAGGTCCTATAACAGCTGTGAAATTGAGTACCACTGATTTTGTTTGTGTGGTGTGCCCTATTGTATGTTATAGAGCAATAAATGATCCTATTGTTTTACTCTATAAAACTTTTGGTGGAGTAAATCCTTTTGCTCCTCAGAAGACTAGACTGTGGCCACAGGAGACTGAAATGCCATCAGTGCCTGAGAAGCTCCTCAGTGGCCAAGAAGAGCCCTGTAAAAATACACCTGAAAGATCCCACCACACTAACCCCTTGGCAGGGATAAAGGAAGAGCCGGTGGTTCCCTACTTCAAACCAAGGTCCCTGCCAAAAGTACATGAGAAGGAGTTGTTCCTTGAATCTGAAGCTGTTGTTAATAACATTTAATACTTGTTCACAAGACTTATCAGGCAAGCAGTTTTTTTTTGCTCTTTATCAACGGTCTGAGTTTTATAATTTTCTCCAATAACCCTTCCTGATCTGAAAATTCAGTGGAACTCTGAAACGCATCGAGCTGACTGTGAAAGGGTGTCTTGCTTATACCTTGAAAAGTGCCATCTGCCAGTCTTGCTTTCGGTTGTAATGGATTTGGATTTAAATGCAGGCTCAGTGGCACTGGTCCCTTATATCATTTGCAATGAGAATCCCTTGAGAATGTGAGATACTCCCTTAAAATGTGGGAGGAGATCAGTTATGTTTTGAGCAAAATTTGCAGCAGAGAACTTTTAAAGTGCCTGGAACTTTCAGCCATGTATCCTTGGGCTTCAAACTAACAAATGCAGGCAGTGTATGTTGCTTTAGCTCAGAGATGGATTGGCATGTGGTCAGAACAGTCTATGCACTGTCCATCGAGAGAAATACTTTGTGTTTTGCGATTAGGGTGGAATTTAATGCATTTGGGGGCATTACTGTGGCAGCTTTAAAGGGATTAAGTATATTGAGGTTCCTATTAAAGTATAACATTGTGATTCAAGATCTGTGAAAGAAAATCATGCATGGGTGTTTGATCTTGGGGTGCAGCCACACATGCTGTGAGGCATAAAATAAGGGGATAGACTCAGTAGGGAAGTGACAGAACAAAGTACTGTCTTGAAGGAGAAATGGGATTTGGGAGCAGCCTCGGATCTTTTGATCCATACTCTGATGTGAATGATAAGTGGTACGGAGGTGACAGTTTTGTCTTGGGGGAGGAAAGAGAATGGTGGGTAGTGTGTCGCATTGCCCTTGGAGATAGTTTGCTGTCTGATTCCCCAAAGGTTTGATAGTGGTAGGTAAGGACTAAGCCGCTTCTTGTTGTCCTATCTTAAAAATCTTTTATAATTCCAGGACGATTAGTTTCAAGGGAGTTAGATAAAGAAGGTAGTAGCTGTAAAGCTAAGCCTTATGCATTAAATGCATATAAAGAACAAACGCCTGTTTGGGGGAGTGGGAATTTTGTCTCAGCATAGAGTGCCCCAGTCCTGAGCTCGCAGAATAACAAGCACTCTCTGTATTGCATAAGATGCTGTGGTTAAGCCTGTATCAGTGTTTCCGTAATAAACTACTCTTTTTGAAACAATAAATAATAATTTTGCTTGTGAACTTTCCAAGTCTCTCTCTGTTCACATAGCGTACGTGTGTATAAACTACAGACACTCATTCCCCTATAAAGAGAGAACATCATAGTCTAGCAAACAGAATATCTGTCATTCCAGCTGAGCAAAGGTCTAAGGCAATAACCCAAAATATCCTGGAAGAAATTCTAAAAAGCATTGAAGAAATCAATCGTCTGATCCTAGAGGAAGGTCTTTGATGTAATCCTGGTAAGTTTATACTGGGAGCCTGCCTATTTCTTTATGGTCAGCCCTAGACTTTCTATATGAAAAGTGGATCAAATAATTTCATATGCTTCTGCTTTAAAAAAAGATGGTTGATAGTTTTCTAAAGCGTACACACTCTTTAAATGTAGATTGTGGCTTTTAGCCGAAGCCCAGGTGGGGAGGAAAGGCTTTTCAAAACAAGTACTTATGGAAAAATAAATAATACTTTGATATTTTCCCATGGAAAAAGTGTGCCTCATTTAGCCATCCCGAATATTTAATTTTATTTTGAGGATAAACTTCATAGGTTATCTCAGTTAAAGCCATTTTTATTTATGCAAAGCTTATGTGCAACRTCTTGTTCCTGATGTGGATATGTATGTAAAAGGAGTTTTTCAGAATACCATAAATAAATTACTTTTAAAGGTATATTTTTAACTAACTCAGTACAGTTAGGTAAGTCTGTTTTTATTATCTTGAAAAGTTCTGCAGTATTTCTGTTATGTTTTGATGYGAAAGCCCTGCTGTAATAGAGGGGAAACTTCTCATTGCTTTCAGTGGTTTTGTATGGCGTTCTCTGCCACATCAGTAGAAGACGGGGGAAGGTTCAAGTGGTGAGACTAATAGTCTTTTTATCTAGCAGCTACATTGCTGGTGGAATGGCAATGCATTTTCCCCTGCAGATGCAGTTTATCTGATCATTTTATGACAGGTTCACAAAAGTTTTTCCCAGTTGTACTGCCACTTAAATTCCCATTTGTAATTAGCAATGTAATTTTGCAGATAGGTTTAAAAAGCATGTTTTGAGAGAGGCTATTCCCACAGCACTGCTTAATACCCATTAAAATAGCACATTTTTATTGTATGAAGGTGTTTTTTATCTAATTAGGTTGGTTTGTTGAAGTATTTCACTACAGATTTTTTTTTTTCATTTCCTTCTTCTACTCTAAGGCTGTTTTTAATTGTTTATTTATAATCAATAGGAAGCACACAAAATCTTTAACTCTGGACTAATGCACAGCATAAAGAAGTAAATGAGATCTTTTCCTACCTAAGCTATTGTGCAGGGCTTTTCTTTGAAAGGGAGTCACTCTGGGTTTAAAACGTGTTGATGTGTAACAGAAAAGAAAGGAGAAAAAACCCCAAACAAACCAGCATTTGGAAAGAAAGTATTGTATTCATTGATGCTACATAGACTTCATTGGAATTTGGTCATCAACCTTACCATGGCACTCTTTTCCAGATGTGCTGTTTGATTTCTTTCTTTGTTTAAATGCAATTTAGAAAAAATTGATGAAATCAATTTTTCTGAGAACTATGTGATGAAAGTCAAAAGTAAGGCATGCTGAAGTAGCTCAGTGTCCTTGGACATTTGCTGTTATCCAGACTAGCTAGACTGCAGCATGCAGGTGTTGCCCGTGCTTAGTCAGCGAACATACATGTGTTGTTTAAATACAGAACAAACTTCTGCTAAAACAATTTACCCTTAATCTATGGCCACCTCTGATTTTCCCCATTTTGGAAAGACAGAAATCGAAGACAGTGCAGTGGGAAGCCCCCTAGATTTGCCAGTAAATGAATAACAGACAATGGGTAATGTCCTGTGGGAGCAGCAAAAAATCTGTGAGGTCCCTTATTAGCTCTGCAACAGTAATCTGACCCTCCTCGCGTGTTTCTGATGGCAACACCAACAGTCCTGGTCTCCTCAAAAAATGAGGAGGATTTCACCACCACTGGGGAAAATAGGAAAGCTTGTCAAATAAAGAACAGCAGAATGGTTAGACAAGAAAAATGCTAATGTCATGCCTTTAGGGGTATGTTTTAAGCAAGGAAAGAGTCCTGGCCTGCTGTACAGTCAGTGTGTCTCCTAATATCAGCAGGGGCCCTATCCAAAGGCAGGGTGAGGCTTCCTCCTTCCACGCTCTCAATAGACATGGGGTCTATTCGAAATCTGCTGTTATTGCATATCAGTTCCGATATCCAGTAGTATTAGGAATGGATAACCAGTTCTGCCTTCAGTTAGAAATACATACAGAGACTCTTTTTCTGAGAGGTGTGCCAGTCTGAGAGACATGCCAGATCAGGGGTAGGATTTGGCTTTAATTTGTGTTGGCACAGCCTACTGATGCCAGCGGGCTGGGTGCTAATAGCTGACAGCAGAACTGGGTGGAGGGAAGTAACTCAGCTGAAAAAGCAGTCTTCTGATGTTCAGTCTCATCGGTCTGTAAATGGGGGGGGAGGGGGGGAGTAAAGTGTGTGTTACCTGGACTTAGCCATCTACAGCCAAGGATCTTTCTTCTCGTGATGATGGTGATGAACAGTGAGTATTTTGTGTCATACCCGGCTGCGTGCCAAACTATATTATGTTTTGTGCAACACTTGTTTGCAGTGGCCCTTCTTGCAGGGTGATGCCTTCCTTCTGTAGAAGTGCTGCTTTGCCTGGGTAAAGCGCCCTTTCTTCTGTTGACCAAGTTCTGCTTACAGCAGGGTTTACTCAAACTTCACATGCCTGTGTTGTACAGAGGGTGAAATGGTGCAGGTTTTGCCACGCAGTGTTTTGACTGTGTGCTGTTGATAGGACAGATTCTGGAGTGAGGGATCTTTGTGGAATATAAAGGGTTACGTTGTTGAAGTTACACAGGCGCCAATCCACTGGCACACCGCAGGTGATCTCGCAGTGAATGTTGTTTAAAGCGCCTGTCCCACGGTTTCACAAATGTGCTCTGACCAGAGGATGTTTTTCTAACTTCAAAGGGCTTCTCAGGCTGGCTCGGTGCCTCACAGACTGAGTCCACAATTCCTCTCTGCTCATGATGTGTTCTAACCATGTGTGATTTTTTTGGTATGTGATGTTTTCTTAAAGCGGCATTGACCTGTGTTCAAGTGAAACTTGCTCTTAAGCTTGTAAACACAAACTTGTCGTGTGGGCAGTTTTCATCTTTACTTGATGTATGCATTTTTTTAAGAGCAAGAATAGACATCAAAAGGAGGAGTAATTTATAGGGGGAAAAAAAAGAAGAAATAAACTTGCAGCAGCCTTTTGAGTTGCACCATCCAGAGGCTTTTCCTTGAAGATCAAGGTGTGGGTCCTTTGCTGGCCATAAGAAGAGGAGCATATTTCCACCTCAGCAGTGCTAGTGTTACAGTAGGTTACTTTGTCTGAAATGTGCCTCTGCACAAGGGATGTGCAAGGGGGGAAAGCAAGGCAAAAAGGAGCAGAAAGTGGAAAGAACCTAGGACACTTATCAGTGACCTGAATATTTTTTTTTTTTTTTTTTCTTTCTTTCTTCTCTCCCTGTTTAGCAGTGTTATATTAAAATAAACTTTTAGGAACATGTTTGTATGTTTTTAAATATCAAAGGTTTCTTTTTCTTCTGTAGTACTTTGTGCTATAGTTTTCTGAAGGGGATTATTTTCAGGTTAATGCAAAATATACTTTCTTTTTAATGCTGAGAATTAGAAATGACTGAGTCTTTGTGGACCAAATTCTTTTACTGTTGAAGTCCATTAACTCTCCATTAACTCTCCTAAGAGCAGGATTAGGCCCTAAATATCTCCTGAGGTGCACTATGCTACATGAGCTATGGTTGTGAATCTGAGAAGATCTCGTGTCCCACTAAGTTGCATTGGTGGGCAGTGATTTTTACAATGTTTGTGCATTCATTAAGGCTAGAAAAAGTGGGCTAGTTTGAGGTTTTAAAGTAATCATTTTTAGTTTACTGTTATTACTATTATGGATGTTTTTGAGTATATTAAAAACAAAAACAAACCAACAACAAAACAAACCCTTTCTTCTAAGAAAACAATACCTTACAAGCCAGACCATAATACTTTCTGTTTGCTGAGTGATTGAAAAGGATCATCTGTTGTGGGAATAAAGCATCATACTGTGAATGGCATGCTGTGAACAATATATCTCAGCTGTGCAATGAAGTTTTGCTCCTCATGAGTAACAGTACTGCAATCTAGCACTTAATAATTAATCCAGCTTTCAGATGCAGCTTGATCCCAAGGTCCTCGTCCAGATGAGATCCTGGAGAAGTTAGTGATCTCTAGGACCTAAGCCCTAACAGCAAACAACCTGTGCTATCCTGCCATCCCATGGTTATCGACAGGAACCATCCCACCACGTTTATTTTGGCTAGTTTTAAAGCAGGTGGCCAGGATGAATTCCTAGTTTCAAAGTCACAGCTGCTGCTTTGAAATTGTGTAAGAAGGGCTTTGGTTTCTTAACACAAAATAACTGAGCTGCTGTTTGGTATTAGAGCATCATTATTCTGGGAAATGCACTCTTCATTTTAAAAATATCTTCTGTATGGAAGTTGAAAGTTTATACCTCATGATTCTAAGGGCAAAAACCTGAAAAGGTTCCTTGTTTGATTCATGATTCTAAATACTTAAGAATTCCTCAGTGACTTGAGTGAATGGAATCTGAAGGTAGTATTAAAAATTCATAGCAATATTAGAAATACAGAGTTACTGCAGGAATCTCTTGTTTGTTGGTATTAAATAATTTCTGGGGTTTTTTTGGGTAACTACAACTTAAGATTTTTCTCTTTTAACTGGATGTGTTTGGCAGTTAGGCCAAAAATGTTATGTCTTTATCATTAAATCAATTGAAAAGACCAAGTGGACTTTATACCATCACAGTAATAATGCTGTGATTAAGTAGGAGGAAATGTTCCATTAGAAATCCCCATTTCCGCTCCTTGTAAAATTTTATTTTAAAGTGTGCCTTCTTGGGTGACTTTTTCAGTAGCGTCAGCAACAGTGTCAGCAGAATGGTGAATTCGTGTCGCTGGAAGTATAAAGAGAATTCATGAAGGAGTTTGTGTTAAGCATAGTTTTCTTTATTATTAAAAAGGATTCTATTCACTGTGKTTTTTTTCTTCTTTTGTATTCCTTGCCACCTTATGATATTATAATGTTTTTTGCCTACTTTCAAAATTCCATAGATATATATTTATAAAAAATATATGTCATGTAAGCCTTTTTCTAGTGTAAGAGAAAGTACATTTTATGCAAGGTACACAGCATGGGGTTTTCTGGGCCTTCAATCTCACATGATCCTGTCTCACAATAAATACATCAAACAGGAATGAGCAAAATGCAATCCTCTCAGGCTGGGTGAAAATGCACTCTTAAGAAAGAAGACGAGGGAGGGCTGGTTAGAGGAAAGGCTACACCTTTCCTCTGAAAGGAGGCCTGAAAAAAGTGAGTAGGCAGACGATGGAGTGTTTCTTCAGCTTATGTAGACGGGCTTGTTAAAGGATGCAAAGTGCAAAATTAGGGTTCATTTGGTATTGGGGAAACGGTCAAAGAAATGAATGTAGAATTCACATGCATAGGATGTAACAAAATCGTTGACTAAGGGGAAGGGGTGAGTGGGCACATCAGAAGTATAGGCAGTACAGATGGGGTATCTGGGCTGTACCCTTAATCCTTTTTGCTTCAATCATAAAATATTTTTTGTTTGTATTTTTATCTTGTGATAGTAATTACTAGATCTCTTGTCTGTTGGAAGCTGCATGTTCTAGTGCAGCACTTCTTAGATTTATCCATTAACAAGTGGTGCTGGACCATATTTTATATATGGCAGAAAGATCCCTACTAAGTTAAAGCTCTCAGTGGTTCAGGCACAGGCTTACTGTGCAATCCTTGCACCTCTGATAACGGGGTATGCCTTTGCTAACTGGGCTGGCTAGTGTAGCCCCTTGGGTCTCTACTTAGTGGTTGGGATTTTCATGGGTAGGATGTCAGTCCTGTTGTACTTAAGGAGATAGGGTAATAAGTTAAATACAGCTTTCTTAAGCGCTTTGAATCAGAAGGKAGGTAGGCTTTGAAGTCATCTGAGGTTAGAATACTGGCCTACGGGCTTGGATGTGAAGTTGGGAGGTGTTTGTGATCTGGGTGATCAGCGATGGATAGCCATTGCTGAGGTGCTACCTGGTCTCTGAAACCCTGAATTTATGGCTTAAGAATGAGGTACAGGAGCCCTGTCTAGACCCTAGCTTTAGCTGTATATCCTTTCTCAAGTTGCTCAAACATGAATCTCATTTAGTCTCATTTGTCTTCTCTTTGAAACTACCAGTTTTATCCACTTGGATAGCTTTTATCCTTCTACCTGCCTAGGCTGTTGAGGTAGACAGAGAAATATTTAAAGTTCATGAAGAACTTCAATGCCAGCTGTACACTTAATTCATTGCTCTGTTTTTATGAATAAGCCCGGTATTTATTACCTACTTTCCTGAGCAAAGTAAGAAAATAAGAATGAAAAAGAATGTTTGAATTCTCCTTGGAGTTTAATGCCCCTTTGCAGAAAAAAACCTCTTACATTGTTTCTTCTTTTGCTCTCTCTGAAATCCTTTTGGAAAGGGGCCTTTCTGAACTGTCCAGCTCTCATCACAATCCAGTGGTCCTAAACGTCTAATTCTAAAAAGTTTGTATTAATCAAAGCAGTTTTAACATATGGAGAAACAAGACATCTTACTTCCCACTCATCCGAACGAGAGTTTGGACAAGGTTAGAAGGTGGTGGAAGGGACGTGTCTTTAATGTGTGAGCTGAATCTCCACTCCTTGTGGAGGCCTGTTCAAGGACACGTGCATTCAAGTGATGTAGACATCCTGCTTACTGCTCTACCTTGCTTTTGGTAATGCATATAAATTCAGCGCAAGATTAGTAGGAACGCAGGGATAGAGCGTATGGCTAGCATATGTATAAGTCATAACAGGTAAATAATACAGGATGAGGAGAATGCCAGACTTTTACCACTGTGACTAGATGAAATGGGCTACACAGATATAACTAAAGGGTGAAGGAAAATGTTTGTTAAAAATTAGACTGAAGATGAGCTCTGATGCACCAGCTAGACTTGAGGCTTTGCCAGGGAGATGAGCTTTTTTCTGGTGTTTGCTTGAATAATGAAATTACCCTCTCTTGAAGGTTATTCTTCAGAGCAGCAGAGTTTGTACATGAGTGAAATGCATGTCAAAATGTTTACAATGAACTGGAGTGGTGAGTCAAAGCAGTAGGCTTTTGTTTGCACTGGCTTTGTAATGGAGAGCCTTATAATGAGGGTGAACTATGCCTCCTATTCTGGTGGGCCTTTGTACTATCTGGAGCACAAAGTGGAGCAGGTTTACAGGTTAATTAACACCTCTTCCCTCCTCCTTGTGGTGCTGGCAGTGATGTATCACCCACGGTCATGTTTAGAAATGGTGACTGATGGTTAGTGGTGGATACTCCCAAGCTTTTTAGTTGTTGCCAATGGATTCTCTGCTGCGAATGTTATTTGTTCTTTTAAACAATGGAGAGCACAGTTAAATGTATGGTGCTGAAGAGGCACTTATTGTCCTGTTAGCCTGGCAGCAGTGAGCACACCCCTACAGCTGTGTGTTTGCAGCCAGGCACATCCCAGCCTGTAGCTTCCCCGCTCCCTCTCCTTATAAATATGAAGAGAATTCAGACAAATTCTGCCTGTCTAAAGAGGATTTAATGGCATGTCACAACCCATTATTATGTATTTAAGGATGATTTCTCTGAATATTGAATTGTAAGGATGGTTTCAATCTAGCGGCTCCGTGGTTTTGGAGAGTTTGGTCAGTCTGGCTGGAATCATTGTACTTGAGTTTGTGTGTTAGATATGGGCATTTGTTGTTGGGTTTTTTYCCTCTCCCTTTGGAGACTTAGTTTTCTTTGCCACCTATTGCCAACAGATCACACTTTCTCAGCAGTTGCCCTGTGCTTCTTTCTTTCCCTCCCAATTCCTCAGGTCTCAACACTGTATGTGTTAGATACTTCTATTTTAACAGCTATTGCCTTTGCCTTAACTTGATTTAAATGCTACATTGTTCAGAAACTAAATCTTGGTGGAGAAAAAAAGCCACATGGTGGTCTAACTAGCAGGGTGCACATTTGGGCGTGGAACATCAAGAATCCTTTTGCCATCTTGCATTGGCTAGCACACCGTACCATAATGTTTGAGGCAAGTATGTACCATACATATTGCCTAACCATACCATACCCACTGTACAGTTTGCTAACAAAACCCATGTATAGCATATATGTATTTTTGCAGTTTAAAGAATTTCTCCTTGCATCTCCTACTTCCTTACATGCCTATTTGTGAGTGGAAGGACAGTGGAGCATAGGCCAGCTCAGGAGCAGAATCRTTTCGGGAAGAGGACAGTACAGAGGCAGTGTTTGCTGCCTTCCTTGAGGCAATGGGGAAATTGGAGAGGAAACTGTGATTCAGTGAATCACAGTCATCTCAGACAGCTCCAGGGGCAGTGCAGCTCTCAGCTGCTGCCTTGCTCGCAGTGGATTATAGGGTCATAATACAGCCCACTATGCTGAAGCAGAAAAGCAGTAAATTCATCCTCGGGAGCTGCTTTATGTTGTCTAGAAATGAAGAATTCCTCTGTAAGAATGTAATGCTTTTTATCCAACTTCCCAATTCCCATGCTTCAGCAGTATATTTATCTTCACCATTTTCATGCTGTGAATAGAGGAAGGCCAAGAAACATGTATAAAGGACTTCCTTTACAGCCAATGATATGTGCAGTATAGCATCCTATAAAGTTAACCGGGATTAAGGTGAATGGCCATATGAGCAAGGGAGGCATCCCACCAGGAAATATGTCTGTTTCTGTGTAACAACTAGAGCAATACTATCTACAGACTTTGCATCAAAGGCTTGGACAGCTAAACAAAGCTAATCCCCAAAGATGTACTATTAAACTCATTTCCTGTGTATGGAACAAATATTGTAGGAGTTCTGAAAAGCATTTTCCAGCCATTGTTAAGAGAAGAGTTGGGGTGTGAGCTATAAAATTCTGATCTGGGTTCAGACTTTCTCCATATTTGTGGTTTTGGTTTGAGCCTGTCTCTGGTTAGCAGGGATATAAATGTTAAAAATTACCCATGTGCTGAGAGCAGTGCTGTGTTGGTAGTGTAAGTCTCACTTTTTCAGTGTGTCTTTGTTTTAGAAAATATTTCTTTCTGCTGGAGTCAGATCCTTTCTTTTTCTGGGMAAACTCTGAATATTCTGGCAAATAAGGACAACTTGACTAGGCCTTGTAGAGCTGCAAACGTAAAGCGTTGTCTATGAAAAATGATGTTTCTCTCCTAAATTCTTTCGAAGTGAAAACTCAAGTTTGTATGCCCTTACAGAGAAGAAAGTAAATGTCCTATCATGTTATCTTTTTAGGAAAGCTTTTATTTCTTTGTTTGTTTATTTCAGCTTTGATAGCTTGTTATGTTTCATTGCTCAAGCAATTGAAATTAATTGATAGATGGGGAAAGGTTTAAACTGAATAATGAATATCCTTGGTTTTGGAGAACTTTAAGTGAGAAAGATGAACACTAAGAATTAGATCGTGTAGTGAGCTGAACTTTTTTTTTTTTTTTTCTGTGAGACCAAATGCAATTGCAAGAAGAACTCTCACTTTGGGTAAAAGAGCTGTCTGCTCAGATCTGTTAGGCATAGAGTGGGAGGTTAGGGCTCTAAATGTGAATTCTTGTCAGAAGACGTAATTTACAAATGGCAGTGAGGAATGATTGCTCAAAAGTGAACAGAACAAATAMGCTAGGCATTTAACATGCTTTCTCCTGGGCTGTCACTCATTGTATCTGTAGCCTGGTGTGTGGCACTTAATGTAATTTCAGACTGGCTTCATTTTGAGCAAAGGCTGATAATGTGTGAACATATGTGATGGTCCTGAGATGATGGCAAGCAAGCCCATCAGACACTGCATGGTGTCTGTTTTCAGGAGGGTTTTAGTGCTGACTTCTGTAGAGTAAGGCTCTAGCAGTCATAACTGTGTAGCAGAGAATATTACAGAAATGGGTATACAGGCATTCTCAAATGCTTGGCACTTTGTCATAAATTTAATCTATTTACATATTTCTTGTACCACTGTACAAACAAACCAGCAGGCAGAGTCCTGAAACCATTTTCTCAGGCAAAGTTCCAGTTGATACCAAAGAGGTCAGGACTGAAAATAATCGCTTGTTTAGAAGCATTTGAATGTGACCTTTAGAGAAATCCTCTTTCCTTTTGCTGACTTTCTGAACTCCTCATTAGGGAGTTACTGAAAATCAGTAGGAAACTTCAATGAGTTCAGGCTACAACCCCAGCTGAGTTGTCACTTGCTGTTCCTTTTGGARCTTTGCAGGGGACATCGCTTCTTCAGAAACTAGCATAGACCTACGGTATTGTTACTCTTCCCTGTTTCTCATTCCTCATTGAATTTGCATGTACTCTGTTAGCCTTATTAGATCTGTGGGTAAAAGCATGTGTGGTGAACTTGTGCGTGTCTCAGTGTGGATGCTGAGGCCAATCCAAGTCTGGTAGYGTTTTGCACGCACGTAGAGATCTTATCGCGCAAGCAGCATGCAATATATGGTTCTCTGCCACCATTACAATATCCTTTTGTTCCCAAAGAAACTCCCAAAAAAATATTGGGCAAGCTTGAAGAAATTCAGAGAAGAGCTAAGGGTGGTTGAACTAAGACGACTGAAAGAGCAAATTATTAGCTTCTTGTGTATGTAGCGAAACTGATAAGAAGAGTTCTTGTTGCAGACATAGAGTGAAAGAATAAAAGTACTTTTATTTATCAGTAATTTATGTGCTTACTTGTACGGACTTTTATTGCGATACAGAGTGTTTGCACAGCAGCTATTCTGGAATACCTATTGCAAACGTACGTAAACATGCCWGTAAATACTACTGAAGCAATGACCGAATGAGAATTTAGTCTATATTGTTTGAAGCTTAAAAAAGGTTATTTAGAACTGTGAAGGAGTATGATTAGGAATAGCAACAGGGGAACTTAGGAAAGTTATGTGTAAAGACATGGTAATGGAGATCTGTTTGAATGCGGAATAATTCTTGGAAAATGGTACAGGTTTTGTTTCCTCTCAGAATTGTTAAAACTGCACAGTTTGCATCTCTAACTTTCACAAGTATATAATGGAAAAGGGTCTTCAAAGTTGAGTCCATTGAACTCAGTCCATTTTAGTTTCTTCTACTGAAAACAGAATAATCGTGCGCATCTACATGAGCAAAATTGAGATTTATGGGATTTTTCTCCCTTTCAGTGAATATCTTGTACATGATACCATTCAACATAGAAGTGCTGTTACTTTAGGCGTGGCTTTAGCAGATTATGCTGACAGCAGTTAGTGGTAACTCAGAGCTCTGTCCTTTATAAAGATTAATGATCCTTGAAATAATAAATATATTGGAAATGCCAACCCTGGAAGTAATTTTCAATTCATAAATAGAATTGTTTGTGTAACAGCAGACATATTCCCCTGCTATTTCCTATAATAGAGCAGAAGTGAAATACTAGAGCAGTAAGGTTTCAGTATCTCAAAGGTGCTATTGGAGAGAAAAGATCCCTTCGTGAGGGATATATGTGTTGGGAAGGGCAGGAAGAGGGTGATGACAAGCCATTTTGCAATATCACATTTGCTTATGGCTTATGGGGAGTGCTGCAAAGAGCTTGAAGCTTTTAACACATCTGAGCATTGTTGACTTATTCTGGTTGCCATCATTCAGTAGGCAGAAAACAGCTCAGCAAGCACAGGGTCCAAAAGCTTGCCTTCTGTGGGTGGGCATTGTTTTGGGGGAAAACCAGTAACTTATTTTTAAGTTTGTTACAGTATAGACCTAGCAGTAAATTAATCATGACATTGAGGGAATGTATGTATAGACATTACTTCACAGAGTTGTCATAAATTCTGCTCTTGCCATATTTTAATTTCCAAGGCTTTTGAATCTCAGACAAGGTGCTATAGATGTAGTTATTAAATTCTGCAGAAATATTTTTATTGGGTAGGACGTTGCTTGGTGATGTAGCTCTGAAAGCCAAATTCAGAGACTAGCAAAAGGTTCTTTATCCATGCCTTTAGGAGGAAAAATATTATTTTGTGACACTCACTTATTACTGAAATACTTGTTTTAAATTTACCTTCTTTTTCCTGAATGTATGTTATGAGTGTGTGTATATATATTGTGTCACAGTCGTGACAATGTAGGATTTATTCTGTTTGTTATTGGGTCATCAATAACATTGTCATCAATAACTCACAGGTGGAAACACAGCTTTGGAAACAGCAGAGTGATTCTAACTCTTGTGGCTCAGCAGACACTTGTAGAGTGACACTTGTTATTGTAGAGGACATACTGCCCTTTTTCAGCTTTTGTGAATACTCTTGACAGAAGACACTGGATAGGATATAAAGAAAAAAACCTCTTAAAAGTTTACACAGTGTATTTCTTTCACTGCAAAAGTTAACTTATGTGGGGGCTGAGTTAGACTAAATATTGCTGAAAAAACAGTGTCTAGTTCTCTGCTTTTCCAAGATTTTTCCTTCACATGCATTGAAAGGGGAAGTCATGTTCTCTGCACCTTTCCATACCAAAACACGTGTTGTTAGTTATTTGGTTTCTCCTGGGGGCTGTTCTTTTGGGTGGTGGTTTGCCTTTCTCTTTAAGCATACAGGGACAGCCAAATGTCAGAGGAAGCTTAAAATAGGTTGTCTGCACTGAGGATGTACTGGCAACCAGGCAAAGAATGGAATGGTAAAATGCTGGAAGAGTTAAACCCCACCTCATCCCACCTTATCTGTGTAGCAAGTCTGGGCCTGGTGAGGGTGGAGATAACTTAGGATCAAGTACCTTGAAGGCTGATATGGGAGTTTGGTTGCAGTTTTGGGGCAGATGGTCTTTGGGTAAGCAAGGCTGTGGACACACCAATAACTGGCTGCTCCACGGAGTCCTGTCTGCATTCCCTTATACCCCATGATAAATACAAGGTAATTTGAGGCAGCTTATGCTTTTATTTACCCCAGTGGAAGTGTTGACACGAGCTATTACCGTGGAATGCCTGCCATGTAGCCATACTCTCAGATGTCCTAATGTTGAGAAACCAGCTCAAAGCGCTTTGCTGAGGTTCAACCAGTAAAATTTCCTAGCTCTTAAGTCGTTTGCTCCATAAACCATGGTAGCAGAGCTGTATGAGACAGCAAAGTCCTACAGCTCCTCGCTTATAGCTTAGAACAAAATTTAAGAGTTATGTATCGAGTTTAATTTGAGGTAGTAATAATTTATATAGTATAAATACGCTGGATGTATATTCTGTTGCTGGAATTAATTGGGAAAGAGTCATGTATGTAGAATTCTCCTCTTCGTCTTTCTTTTAAAAACACATGCTTGCTCCTGGTTCATATTTAACAGCACTGGTAAAGAAAGTTCTTCGCCACAAAACAGGTGTAAGCCACCGTCCTGCCCTGCCAGCACACCTCGGTCATGGCTTGGAAAGCCAGAGCTTGGCCTGTCTGGTGAAACTGCCAGTTGTGTCGCAGACACCTACTTAACAGAAACTGGAAGTGAAATCATTATTTCATTTGACATTTGCCACCTATTGGATAATAACTTTCAGTCACCATAAGACTGTGCTGGATTTGAAACAGCAGCCTGTTATTGAAAGACTCCGTTTCCCTTTCTGATCTGCTGAGCCAGCTCGTCCTCCAGAAGCATTTGAAAAAATGTGAGCGGAGGGTAAGAACGTGAAATTTCCCTGCCTCTTCAAATGTGTTTGCCTGTGTCTCATTCTCACATGCACTGTGTAAACCTTCGGTTCACTGTTCAGTCTCTAGTTCTCAGATGCCATTTGGCTTCAATTTCCATGCAAAATTCTTGGAAACCAAAGATGATTCAGAAGGGGATGAAACCCTTGCCCTACAAGACTCTTCTGAAGCAGGCTTATGGTTTCCTTTCTTGTAAGGAGCAAGCGAGTGCTCTGAGCTCTCGAGAGCCAGCTTGGTTCCTTKCTCTTGACACACACAAGTCAGGACACTTCTGCCAAGAGTTTTACTTGCACTTATATTAGCGGAAATGTCCCTGATAAGAAGTAGTCGTTGTTGAAGTCTCGTGGCTTTGACTGTAAAGGCTTTTAATTTATTTGCATGAAGACTGTTGATCCATTTATATTTGTTGTTGTTGTTGTTAYATAAAAATGTGAGTGAGGATTTATCTTTTCCTTTGAGATGTATGGCACTAGCTCTGGAATTGTTTCCAAGTTTACAAAATGAGTCTGTGGTTTAGACCTCTCTGATAAACATTTTCTGTTGTTGTTGCAAAGTTGGATCAGATTTTTGTTGTCATAATGGTTGGTGCACTTGGCAGCTTGCATTTTAAATAATTAGGAGATAAAATTGGACTGTGTTTAAAATCCAGTATGTCTGGTATTTTCTTGCTTTACTTAGTGATGTTTTTAATCCCCCTTTTAACTTTGAAGACTCATGTAAGGCAGTTAAGAACTGAGGGTTGATAATTTTTTTGTCATTTTTGAAACCTAGATCCAAGCCAGCTTCTCTTGCAGTATTTCAGCCTCACCCTCCCAGGACACGTTGAGATAAATCAGTGTCTTTATCAAAAGAAGTAGGCCTTTTGTGGTGGTAGCAGTGTAACATTAAATATTCATTCTAATTTGCAGAGTTGAGACAATTATATTGAAGTTCCTGATAAACTTTACTTTGGATTTTGACACTTTAAAAATATGCCACTTGYTTAATTTCATTCTACAGTAGCTAGTAAGGGAGTTTACAGCTCAGATGCATCAAAGTGAGATGTTTTGGAAAGCTTTTGGGAACTCTTGAGCACCCTTCACGGCACATAAAACAATGTGACAAACGGAAAGGCAGGCATTGGGATTTTGAGGGTTTTCTCTTTTTTTTCTTTTTTTTTTTCTTCCCCTCTTCTTTTTGGTTGACACAGTGCCATCTGAGTGGTGAGGGAGGAAGCAAAACAGCAGACTAAATTGGCAAAATATTCTTTTATATAATTTTGAATCTAGTCATGGATGAGGAAAAGGATCCTCATTCGCAATATTATTTYGCATCTCTTAAGAGCTATTGGTTCCAGTTCTGGTCTAGAAGTGGATGCATTTTAACAACCGGAGAAGTAATTTTCTGTATCATTAGAATCAAATTCTAAAAACAAAACAAAACAAAAACCAACCAACCAAACAAAAACAAACTTGGCCTAACTGACCATAATTTGGCAATATACTCTGCGTTTAGCAGAGGATTAACAATACAAAATTCGTAACAGTGTGGCTCAGGCTGTGTCTTCTATRTCCAGGTTTGGGAAAGGAGGTGTATTTTGAAATTAAGTAACATAGACTGCAAGCATCAAAGTCTAACTCATACACAGATTTTTTTTTTTTAATTATTATCTTGATTTTACTTAGTTAACTTCTTTAGGCCAGAATAAATCATGTGAGGAAGGAGAACTAGAAGTCTGGTTCATAGCGAGTTATATAGCTACAAATGCTACTTCCAAAGGAACATTTTTGTTAACAGTCTACCAAATATGCCACAGAAGGATAGTTGTGGCACCTGCTCTCACTTCACATTCTCGTAGGCATCTTCAAACAGACAGCATAGAAATTCAGGGACTTTGAATTCACCTTGTTTCCTTTGTTCTGATGGTCCCTCAAGTATGGAGTGGAACATGGCAGCATGGAAGAACATAACCTTGCTCTCGTCTGAGCTGAGTCTGCTCTGAGGATAAATTGGCTACTCAATCTGCTTGCTTTGAAAGGGTCTAAATTCACTTTACTCTCTTTACAGTTGATTTTCTGTAGAGATTGGGCCTCCCAGTTTTTTCCTCTGGGCAGCTTGTGGGAGGAGATCCAGATGCATAGGCAACTGGCAAAGCAATTTTGTTCTGCTGCTGGTGGCCTTAATTAATCGTGTCTAGATTAATTAGCTGATCCATTTGTGGATGCAGTGTTTGGGGAAGAAAGTAGCTGGGAGTGTTGTGAGCCAACAGTTAGGGCTCTTGCCCAAATATGAGTAAGAAAATATACACTAGCTGATATTCTCCGAGCAAGCGTGCTCCCTCTTCATGCTTATAGTGCATACATGTACACAATTTTAAATGGTGAAAATAGAAGTTTAAAAAAAACCACTGGAGTTTGAATGGTAAAAGTATATACATAAAATCAAGCTGTTTCCTTGTGGAATGTGACTTATGGAGAGGAACACCCAAGTTTTAAACTTCCTCCCTTCAAAATTTATGGAAGCCTCAGAAACTTTCCTCTTTTTTTTTTTTTTTTTTTAATATGTCAGGATCTGTTTCAGGATTTAGCTTTTTTTTTTTTTTTTTAAAAAACATGTATAACCCCAGTACGTTTCACAACTTGATTTAATGCAGCTTCCATGTGTCTTGAATACAATAGTAACTTCTGAAACCAATATTTCTTTAGAGAGCAGTWAAGTTGTTTCTTCATGACACCAATAAGTAGTTTTCTTGCCAAGAAGTATAGTGTAAGATTTATTAGACTCTCCATTGCCTTCCCCCAAGTAACCCAGATTTTAGCTTCAAGTAAAGCAAACATGTTCAAAAAGTACTCTTTAACTTCAGGCTAGGCGGATACAAAATAAAATCCTCCAGGGATACATTACAACTAAAAGATTCACAAGCCCTCCAGGGGGTTTAACTTTTTAAGTAGGCATTTCACAAGTATTTGTTGCATAAACCATTATATGCTCCAGGCTGGGGTTCTTGGAGATATTTTTTTTAAATGTAAGACATGCAGCAATAAATGTATTTTTGTGAAAAGTAATATCTCATCTTTGCTTAGAAGTGATGTTCTGTGCTTTAGAGCATGTGTTTTCTTGGTTTAGTATTTAATATCAAATTTCTTGGACTGTCATTTTAGTCCACTCAGTACCTTGGGGTGCTGCTGTATGGAAATGGGGATCATACATTCCAATTAACTCCCTTCACTCATTTTTCTAGATCGCATGCTTTTGGTCTACTGCAACTCCATCTTTGGAAGTTGGAAAAATAGGTTTTGGAGTCTGCAAAGGCAAATTACAGCCATTTATATGTTGTCCTCACATAACTAAATAGACCAGATGGGCACAAATGCCCTGGAAAGTAGCGTATCAGAAAGAGGAGATAAGTAGCCTTTCAGTTTTAGGAGATCTGGCCTCRCTTTCCATATCTTTCAGAGACTTCCTTGTAAGCTCAGACAAGTCTTGTTTCTGAATTTTACATGTTGTTTATCCTTCCCACAAAGATAATAATCCTTTATTTGTTTCTTTCAATTTTTAACTCCTGGGGCACAGTCCCTCTATTCCAGTGCTATAATGTGCAAACTGTTGTCTACAGTTTCATTGGGACCTCCAAGTGCTACTGAAATGCAAATGACAAATCAGAATACGAAGAATGGAAAACAAGTAATGTAAGACAAAAAAGGGTCCTTAAGATTGTAACAGGAAGCAATATAAGAAGTTTAATCCAACCCTGAGCCTTCCAGAAGTGAATGAGGAGCTGTAACTCAAAGAGATTTTGGAAGAGAAGCCCTTGAGTATTACAGGCTACCAAGTGACAAGAAAATGTAGGAAAAGGAGTCTTGATTGTATTTTTAGGCAACTTGTTAGTTGAAATGTTGCRTTTAAATAAGAATGATGATCAGTTCTAAGTAGAAAGAGTAATAGAAACCCTTGTAAGAAGGGAAATGATATGTCTGTCAGAACAGTGATATTCAAATCATCAGACATGAAGGATAAAGGCAAAATACCGAAAGCTTCAGAAAAACAGGAAAGGAATATAAATCCCAGCAAATTTCTTTCTTTCCAGATCTGAGTGCCTTACACAAGAAAGAGGAGAGCCCTGATAACTGTAAGAATACCTTCTTGAAAGAGGGGTTGAAGWCAAAACATCGTGTGCATCAGAGCTGAGAGTCATATAATAGAAAGTCTTAGGTATTTGATAGACTGACAGAGTTCTTGGTGGACAGAGGTAGCCATCCTGTATCCAGAGATATTTAGAGATCTGAAGGTAGAAGGATAACTACTAGACATTACTGAAGTGACATAGTATTTGTCTTGAGACTTTGGTGTTGGAAAGGCACTTGGTAACATGAGTTCTAGAAATGGTCACTCCCTACACCTCCATTTCCCAGAAGAGACTAGTTCTGCCTCTTTTTTGCAGGAGCATCCTTATCTCCAACAGGAGCTCATCAAGCTCTGACAGCAARACAGCTATAAGTTTGTTTCTACCAACAAACTGCTTTCAAAAGTGTAGTCCAGGAACAAGCCCTGCTTTAAAGCCCCAGTTTGAAGGAGAAAGCTGAAGCTCTGCCTGCATTGTAGTTTAAATACTTCTACCCTGGCTGCACAAATTTCAGTGGTATATTGTCTGACCATCAAAGGACTGCATTTACGCTTTACCTCACACAGAAATTTGAAAACTACTAACGAGAGAGCAGATTTCTCAATTATTGATTTATTCCACACGCTGCATGCTTTGTAAGTCATATTTTGCATAAAAGCACATGGCTGGTACAATCAAGGGGACATCAATAGCCATATTTTGCATAAAAGCACATGGCTGGTACAGTCAAGGGGACATCACTAGTTAATMTGGCTGGCATGGTAACCTAGCTGGATTTGTGCACAGCATAAATATGATTGGCTTTAGTGCCTGGAGAAGTATGATGTTATTCCTGGTATGGGCATGTGCTGGTTGGGAAGGTGGCAGTAGAAGGTTACCATTAATTAGAATATGGTTTGATGATTATTTTATTTATTTATTTATTTATTTATTTATTTATTTTAAGCAGAGGCATACTACTTGTGGTAAATCTCTTTTTTCACATCCCAACTTCTGTACTCTATTTTACTTTTCCTGCACTGGAGGAGTTAATTATATTAACAGGCTTATACTCAATTATTTATCTTCAGGGATGTTTCTCTGTAATTTCTGTAAATGTTTTGATGTCTATTGCAGATCCTCTTTGAGGTTTTAGTGTTCTGGCTCTGTCACTTCCATTTGCATTCTTGCATTTGGACCTGACAAATTATATCCATTTCTGTTGTGGTTATAGCTGATGCTGGTTTTCCATTTTACGGGCCAAATAAAGTCCTTGGATGCATATGTGCGGTTCCCATTGACTTCAATCATCTATATATTTTATTTATAGTCTTTTTTTCTCCCCAGATGCTCATCATTTGAACATGACAGTAGTATCCAAATGTTGCAACCTCCTGGTCTCCTATGGCCTAAATAAAGKGAAAATGAGCCAAATTCTTTTCACGTTTACACAAACACAGTGCCTCACTTTGGGAGTGAAAGTGTGAAAAGGAGAGATTTGTTTCAACGTGCCTGAGGCTTTATGTCTCATCCCTGTTCATACAACTTGTACAATTTTTGCAAAGTCCAACTACATTAATGACAAAGGAAATTTGATTATTAGGAAGCAGTGCTGTTAGTCACATAATATGTAGGAATGAGATAGTAGGCAATAATAACTGATATTGTTTCAACTCTGTCTCATTGAAAATTACTAAGGTGAAATGTAAATTACATAAATAAAATTACTAGAGGGCTTTTGAGGCCATCATTATTATATAGCAGTTCATTCATTGTTCACCTGGGATAGAAAGAAATACTTGAATTTGAGAGGACACATGTACTCTATAATTCAAGCTGTCCTGCTTCACGGGTAGAAATACAGCATAGCCAACTGAGGACTGTTCTACTTGTTTAAATATGCATTTCTAGTGTCTTAATGATCCTCTAAGAGGTGGGGTTTTTTTTGGTTTTTTTTGTTTTGTTTTGTTTTTTTTTTACCAGATGCTTATTAGAAATAAAAGCCACTAATAAATTTACTTTGCATTTAGCTTGGAGAGTGTGTTGTTCATGACATAGTCTACAGAACAAACAGTTCTACAAACAAACTGGAGATTCAGGGCACAAGATCAGATTTTCTCCATCTGTGGGAAATTCATTGGAAAGTTAACATGGAAAGAAGAAAAAAACTTAGATATCTTTCTGATGAACTTCTTGGTTTATGTGAATTATTTTCTGAAACAACAAAGCCAGGATATATTTGTAGCCATAGAGGTGCTAGGATGCTGCCCCAGCTTTGGCTTCTGATAGCTCACCAGCTCCTCTGTAGAGTACCCTCTTGGTTGGGACAGTCCTCCTAGAGAGTTGGTGGAAAACCTAAACCAACTTTAGATTGCATTATCTCTTCTTTGGGGCGAAAGAAGATTTGGAAGGGAGCCAGGGTGATGAGCCTCATGGCTTTTCTTTGATCTCTTCCTGCCAGTGTGATATGAAGCATTTCCTTAGGACTGCAGAGCAGCAGTCAGTCCTGTGGATGCAATTGAAACTCATTTTTGTGTTGCAGATGCAGCTAGTCTCCCTTCTACATTTACTTACAGGAGAAAGGGGAAAGATTAACCTCATTTTGCTGCCCACATATTACCTTGAACAGGATGGTCTGAAATCTGAATAGTGTGCTATTGAATTCTTGCTGGTTGATTTCTGTGGAGAGCCTGCATGCCTTATTTTAATTTTTCTTCATTTTTTWATTTTTCTTTTCCCTTGATTCTTCCTTTTTTCAGTCATTTGAAATAGGGAATGTAACTTGAAACTGGAAGCAAAAAATTTGCTTTGAGAGATCAAGAGTCTTTTAAGCGGCTTACTGGATCAGCAGTTGCAAAGTTATCATGAGGCCTGAACTCTTTCTATGGGTTTAATGGAAGCAGCACAGTGCAGGAGCAAGCATCACAACTCTGTATCCTCAAGGGAAGACTTAGTCCTTTACACATACAAGCAGAACTAAATGCTGTACTTTGATGTACTCCTTTTATTTTTGTTATTAGTTTCAACCTGTGGGAGTAAGTTTTTCTGCACTCCTGCTTAAGATTTCYCTTGATGTTTTGTGGATCTCGTGTACATTATGTAAAACTGGAAAGAARGACACTTCTTGTAGATGGTAACCATCCTAATAGCTATAAGCTATGGATTTGTGTCAGTGTGAGTTTTATACAGTTCCATGTGTAAAACAGTCGTCATCATGTGACAGGATTATTGCAATGTGTAATATTTGATGTTTGCCTGGAACTCTTTGCCATGTTTGGTGAAAGCAGAATGGATGCCCAGTGTCCATTTTGCAGGGACTAGTTGAGCTGCTGCTCCATGTGTTGAATTAAACTCAATGGGTCTCTGATCAGATACAGTACCAGGACTCCAGTTTTCAGACTGTGTGTATGTGGTGGGTAGTTACTACAGCACACTGTACTCTGTTGCTAGTGATTGTATTTATCTGGGTGTTGACAGGTGGGATACAGTGGACTTCACTCCTGCAAAAGTGTATTTTTAAAATTTAGGGTACTAAGTTGTATGAGCTATCTCGCGGTAAGAGCACAGTGAAGACAAAGCACTTCTTCAGCTTTACCAGAGGGTTGGCTATGTGGGGTCAGCAGCTGTCAGGGAGTGACTCTACCCAGCTTGCCAGGTGTTTAAAAACCTTGTGTCTCTATCTAGGATGTCTTGTGCATTAAAAAGAATGAGGCAAAGGACTGTAATAATCCTCTGGGTTGTCAAAGTTATCCCCTGTGGTTACAGACAGCCATGCCATAGAAGCACATTCATAAACTGACCGAGATCCATTAAAATAAAATAACCCAACAACGCTCCAGGTTTTTTGATTGTTTTGGGGGGCAAGGGAAGAGGAGTTTGCCCTGTTTTTCCTGGTGAAAAGGTGTTCTGTTGCCTTCCTTTGGGTAGGAATCTACGTCTAATTTCAGCCTAAATTAGTTATCCTGAAATATAGAAACACACCTTTTTAGCAGCAAAAACAAGGCCTCAGAGAAGGAAAACTAATGGCTGGTTCATAGAAGCATCAGGTTTCAACCACTGAAATGCCCTGGCACAACAGATCCAAATCCTGGCAATGTCTGTGTTTGTCCTTCAAAGGTAAATAATTTAAGCACCATGGATTTTGCTAGCTGGAAATCTGTCTTGGGAGGGTAAAATTTCCTTTTGTTCATCTTCTTTAAGACCATAGGATAATCTCCTTAATAAATACAAATTGTCCTGATGTCCCTGATTCAAATTTTCTCTTTCCCATTCTCCACTGTATAATGCACTAAACTGATTTCATCARTTCACTAAACGCTGTATGTCAGATACAGGCATGTGGAAAACTTCCATGATATAATGCTGGTATGCTGTGGAAATTCAATTGCAAAATAATAATTAAAAAACCCTTTATTGTAACAGCTGAAATACATGCAAATTTGTCGACATAACAAAAAGGTATTTTGAACCTTTTCCAGGGTTTTTGTGGAAGGGAAAAATTTACAGTAAAAAGTCTGTATGTATTTCTTGTGAGGTTCTGCAATACCTGCAGTACTGCTTCATATCCTGAAAACTGGACTTAACCAAATTTCCTACTGAGACCAGTAATCTTGCTTAATTAATATCAGTAAAGATAGTCAGACAACCCAAAGCTGATTTGGAATCCTGTGAATTTTATTTCCCAGACAATATAATTTGTCAAAATAGACACACTGTGTGATAAAGCTTAATTTCAAAAAAGTCACATTTTATTCAAAATTGCTGAAACATCTGATTTTTACATGTTTGAAATGAATCTTTATTTCTAATGTTTGAGCAACTTTTTGTTCAGATATTTCATTTATAGCAAGTAAACAAGCAGACGATTGAAATTGAAACAGAACTGTTTGAAAATTATCTAAATAAATCTCTGGATGCTTTGATTGACCCAGGAATATTTTTAGAAAAAAAATGTCACTCGTGACTTTTTTTTTTATCCTTCCTTAAGATATGTAATTTTTCTGAAGTTTTGAAAATTATTGTCCASCTCTCCAAGGTTTTTGGCTCACATTACTATACAGAAGTCCATGTTTAAAGTCTGCTTTGGTCTTTCCTTGTGTATAGAACTATACGCTATGAACTTTTTATAGTTTGTTTGTTACCCAGAATAATTGGGACCTACAATAATTGTATATGCAACAGCATTGTAGTGAAATATTGCTGAACCTCCCATGTGCAATACAAATGTTGCCTCAGATCCGAGGACTCACGTGACAGCTCTTCAAGAAGGTTTAGCTATACTTGGCTTTAAACGATGTTTTAGCTAATTAGTGTATTAGAGCTCATGGGCCACGGCTTGTGAGTTCAGAGCTTCTGCTAATTAAGTTTTGAATGTAATTTTAGTTAAACTATTAAAGCTTTGTCCCAGGGCTGTTCTCATTAAGCAGAACTCCAGCTCTCCTGGATTTTCTTTGTTCGGAGCTCTCTTGCAAGTGCATGGAGGCACATCTGGTATTGGCTATGGCATTCACATGGGTCTAAAACTGCTGCAAAAGAAACAATACAATGAAATTTATCTGGAAAACCAGTGAGATCACAGCATAACATTTCCCTGGAGGAAAGCCTGAACCTTTTTTATGATCTGGCTTATTACGTAGTACGGTACCCTTAACCATCAAACTTCAGGGTGTATGAAATCCCAAAGGATGGAAATGGAAATATGTTTTTATTTAGTGAAGGTTAGGGTACACCAAGATAATGATTTCATCTCCTCCTCCAGGATTCATTTAGGGGCCTAAGCCCCACTGAGTAACATGTACAAAAGAAGTACAGTAGGTAGTTACTGCAAATGGTGTGGGATCACATACTATGAACCACCTGTGACTTGAGTTACATTGAAACCTCACAAATCTCTGTTATATTTCTGGTGTCATAATATCACTTTGTTTACCAGCTTTGGGCTTTTAATTAAATTTTACAGGATACTTGCCCACAATATGGATTAGGTCCATTATGTTACTTGGGGAAAAATAATAACTATTATCAAACACGAGGCTTTAAAATTGGCAGTTGCTCAAATTTATTTTTTCTGAAGACTTAATAGGCATGTCCAAATGAACATGGCAACTTCTTTAGAAATGAATACGCTGTTTTGTTGTATCTGAGATCTGTGTAATAGACTGTGACGTCTCCTGCTGTGATACCAGGTGAAAAATCCCTTTCAAAAGGGCCAAAAACCAACCGTTCCCATTGGCCTATAATGCATCATTTTCTAGCTGGCGGCCGTAGCCCGCTTCTGGCAGCACTGCTGCGTGCAGGGGGGAGGCTGCAGGTTGCTGAACTTGTAGGTTGCCTGAACTTCCATGCTTGTGTTCCTGCATAGCACACAGATACGGAAAGGTAAGTGGAAAGATGAAACTAAGATAGAAACCTGGGAGCTGATGTTCTGTGGAGGTGAACGGAAGTAGTTCATTCTAATTAGAGGTAAAATTTTTCCCTTTGCATCTCTATGGAGAGCCCTATGTAGCAAAAGATACCTGTTACTGTTTACCTGTGTCTTCAGTTCTTGTGTACTCACTCTAATGCCTTCCCCCTCCCTCCCCACCCCTTCTGAAGTAGTTGTTTTCTTTCCTTGTGGTTGTGTAGTATGTCGTCTTCCTGATTTTTTTTTTTTTTTATCCTCCCCTCTGTACCTGCCTTTCCCCAGATCTTTCTTTTTTCCTCTACTTCTCATTTTTCCTTTCTGTCATCTTTTTGCTTATGGAGCAAGAAGCTGCTGGAGTGGCAGCACAGAGTTTGGCCTGCTACCCTAGGGCTGCAGCTGCTGGTCACTGCGGTGGTTCACCGCTTGGGGGGATCTGGAGGCAGGCTTCCAGTCGGGAGGTGGAGAGGGAAGCCAAGAACACGTATTTGGTTTGCCACACACGAACACTTTGCAGCAAACATCTCTGCACGGAGATCCTACCCTGTAGAGATGCTGACAGATCATTACCTTTTCCTGGGTATAGCTTTACTAGGGTGTTTAGCTGTGTTTCTGTATGTGTGATGAAAGTGAGTTTTTTCTCAAGTGTTGAGTTTGGCTTGGAGTTCCTGGATTGGGCCAATCTGAAACTCCAAATGAACTTCAGAAGCTGCTCCCTCAGGAAACCATAGTCATGGTCTTGGTTTATCTAAACAGTGGGAACTTGGAGTACTCAGCTCTCGGACAACATTTCAGTCATGTTCAAGGACAGTATTTGCCCTTACCTCCGACTCGCGGACCTGTTCTTTTAACTTTTCCATGTCAGTCATAGTCCTCCTGGTTCTTCCTGGGGCAAGAACTCAGCCCGAGCATCAGCATCAGTTCAGATTCCAGCTCTTTCTTCATGTTGTTTCTCTGGCAGCACTTGTCGAGACTGTGGCATGTTTTACTCAAATTCTGGTTTTCTTTTTTACCAAGGAGAAACCACACCATTCCCTCAGCTGGCTTGGCAGACTACCACAGTGAGTTAGCAGTCTGAAGCTCTGTGAGGCTCCTGTTGCTGCTCAAATTTTTAACCCTTTTTTTTATGTGTCAGGGAAGAGTTGCTGCTTTTGAGACTGTAGCAAGATAGCTCAACTCTCATCCTGCCAGGCTGATGGGCTGATTTTATGTGTCTTTGCTTCCTCTAAATTGACAGCATTGCAAAACAATTTTGCAGATAAGGTTTATCTATTTCACCTTGTATTAATTTTTCTTTTCACATAMCCCAAGTTAAACATCAAAAAGAAGATAATGGGTTATTGGTTTAGTTTGTCCTGTAATAAGTTTTTTCTTTACTTATGTCTTTGCTATTAATAATCTTTGATTCCTTTTTTTGGGGGGAGCAAGTTTTAATGACCAACAGAACTTTGTGAATGTGAGACCAAACACAATAACAGTGCTCATCCTCCTACAAAGGAGACCTTTGCATAATGGACGTATTAGTGCATTTATTAGATGTTGCCTTGGGATGAGACTGTAGCTCTTGGAGGCAATAAAMAATTCAGCTCTCATTTCCTGTCAAAGACTAGCACCAGGTGATTGATGGAAAAAGTGAATGCATCGGCAGATCTGTGTTTTATGTAAAATCCGGTTATTGTGTTCTTAACTTACTCTAATCGTTGTTCCTAAGGAGCGTGATGTCCATGTTGAGGCAGAAGTTCATGTTAATTTGGTGGTGAGATTATTACTAATAATATTAATTGTGTCTAAATGGTATTTGGCATGATAGCCTGAAACTGTAAGTGGTGTGGATGATTAGAATGCTACTCTGTCTGGCAAAGAAAATATTCTTTGAATGGCTATACCTGTGGTCAGAATGGGTCAGCATACACTTGTATGCCATCCTGACTTTTCTAAGGTAAACCACCACTTTCCATGGAGAGAGAATGAATTGGAGCTGGGCCTGTTTCCCCAGGCTTTTCATCCTCTTATTCCTTCCCCCCACTATAGGAGAACACTGTACGGCAACATGTCTCTCCATCAGCTCGATTACTGTGAGACTGCTCATTCTTGACTATGCTCAGTGCAGAGCTGCTTCTTACAGCAACCTGGTGTTATTGGCGTATTATTGAAAAATGTGCCACAGAAAAGAAAATGCCTTGCTGAAGTTGTTGTGGGAGCCTAGTATTGAGAAGTTCTCCTAAAGCCATGGGCTAATACTTTGTTTAGCTGTATTAGCTTTTAGAACTGATATTTCCCTTTCCTATCTCTCCCCACTTTTCCTAATTCTTCTTTTTTCCAACTCAGCCTCTAACCTCAGCCTGTCTTGGACATTCCTTTTTCACTTCCTCTTCCATGTCTGCCCTTTCTCTCTATGTTAATCTGTGTCCACATCTCTGCTCTCTGAAAAACAGCAGAATTTCTTTCGTGTCCTAGAGCAAAGTTATACCATAAGAGATTTCTGCTCCAGCACCACCAAAGCTAGACCTGAGTCCGCCTTCTCTCTCTTCCTCATAGGTGTAAAATATCCAATATAGAGATGTGGGAAAGAACAAAAGTTGAACTTTTCTTTGAATAATGCTAAAACTGCCTGGCATTGTGTCTGTGTCCATTCAAGAAGGGTGACAAAGCGAGTATTCTATGCAACATTTTATCATACTTCTGTAATTATATACAGCCTCAGGGTCATCATTCAAGAGATGGGATAGAGGGACTTCCACACTATTTTCAGCCTTCTATTGAACCCTTATGTGACTGGGAGTAAGTAATTTCACTTCTTTTGGATCTTTTTTCTGCTACTATGTTTACTTATGTCTCTCGCCTATTAAGACCATGTAGGGCAGGATATATCTTCCACTTGTGTTTAGAGTCTGAATATTATTTCRATTTTTAGACACTTCCAAAATGCAACTGATATTTTAAAAGTTTGCTTAATTATGTAATCAACTGTATTTCTATGATCATAAATTTCTCTGTTGTCTTAGCCATGAAAGATACTCTTGAATCTCTCATATGTTCTGTTCATTTTAGAGGAAATAGACTGCCTTTTGTATATATCAGATTTGTTTAACGGAATTAACTGTCCTCCTTACCAGAATTATTTTGATGATTTAATCCCTATGGAATTTGATAGGAAATGTAATCTTGTTCTTGTATGTAGCACTTTAGTTATGATCTTCACAGCTGTGAACTGGGTTTCCCTTATGCCTGTCTTACTTCCCCTGTCTCTGTTAATATGAATTTGGCCAAGTGTGGTTTATAGTTAGATTTCACGCTCATTAAAGTGTGACATGAACTGGTAGCCTGCTGAAATGGGCATTCAGAGGCTTAAGAGATGGGAAGGCTTGCTAGTGCGTTCAAAAAATAAACACTGCGAGGAAATTTCTTCATTAGATGGAGCTGGGAACTGTAAATCCTGGGAATTTGAGAATTATCTATGTRCATATCTGAGCACTTAGAGCTAAACCAGGGAAGGTGTGAGATTTCAGCTTTAAGTCATACCTGTCAAGGGTTAATGGGAGTTGAAGCTGGGCTACTTCCTTTGCAGCAGTATCCTTTTACATACATGCTTTTAAAACCTGCTAACTAAATACAATCTGGCCCTCGCTTAAAAACCCATTCTCACTTTCCTAAGGTTTAACTAGGGCTGCCTGTCCAAATCTGCTCACATACCATTTGATACCACATGGAAACTACCACATAACTACCGGTGGAAAAGGCCACAGATTTATCGTAAGAACAATATCTACCAAGAGTCCATATCCTACGTGACACCTGAGCTGAGAGCTCAGGATTATACCCACTTGGAGATGTTTCTTTGCAAATTTAGTTTCCCTTAGATTTGGTATTTGTATAAAAATGTGCCCAACATTTTATAAATACATTTAAAAAAATATTTTCTTGTGTGTTTTCCAGAATTTGCCTTTATCATATATGTTGCTCTGCTTATTAATTTTTAATGAGGACATCTGATTGCTTGCATGATTGACACAATGAAAGGAAAACTCAAAACAGAAATGCAAAAGCACACACAAGTTGATTAAAAAAAGTAGGTTATAAAATGAATTAAGAATTGCATTTTTAATGAATTTTCATTTAGGAAGCTATTTTGCTGAATAGGGTCATAGGTTCATCTGTTATAGTCTTTCCCGACGACTAAATTTGCTGGAGGCAACTGTTCTCTTTTAAATCAGATCCATGAATGAGTATCATGAGTGTTGAGAAGAGCTGTTGGTCAGAAGAAAATTGGGTTGTAAAAGTAAGAGTTCTACAGGTTACCATATGTGTGTGAGTTCACCCTCATTTTAAAGTTCGAGGTTTGATAATCCTTCCTCTGTGACAAGTATAAATGACTGCTCAAATCAGTTAGAGGGATGAATCTAAAAATCAGACTGGCTGCTTGTTTTTAGTTTTTATGGTGTATGGTGAATGGTAGCTAGCCTCTGAATTCCGTTATCTTACTGCAAGTCCAGGGTGTGCCAGAAAACAYGTAGTGCCTGAGTGTACATCGAACCAAACGGGTGAGAATTGCTTTTCCTTTTTTGCTTTARTTCAAGATTTTTCTTCCTGAATTATATAACAATTTTTCAGGCATCTTGTTAGTTCAAAAAAATTGCTCAATGTTTGTAAAACAGCAAGAGATAATTTGACTCCTGCCTTTAATTTAACCACAGCAGATGCTGCTAACTATACTCTGCTTCCCAATGAAATAATTTACCTTGAAGATGAGAAGTGGAAACATATTGTTTAAATAGCTGACTTGATTGCTCAGGAATGAGGCTGACCAAAATGAGTTGATGACTAGTACCTTAGGACTAGGCTATTAAACAAAGCTAAACATACAATAATATCAGCAAAAGCTGTCTGGGAGAATCAGACCTCATTGCAATGAGGATGTTATGAGTATTTTTTTAAGCAAATAAGCACGCTGAGTCAAGCAATAATGAAAGTAATGCTGCAATTTGCCTGCAAAACTACCATTAGAGGTCAGGAATGAAAGTAAGTAGGAAAAACAACAGGGCGCCAAAAAAGAGGGTACTGGAGGCATGAATGTTGTCTGTAACAATGAATAATAAAGACAAATGTRCTGCATATGACACAATACAGAAAATTATTCTGGATTCATTAATCACTTGAGCTATCAAGAATTTTGTAAATTATAACTAAGCTGGAAAAGTTTCAAATGCTCAGCTCAGTAAAGTTGGGGTCAAAACCTGCAGTGCCTTCTCGGATAAATTGCCAGATGTCTTTATTCTAAGACTTCCAGCTTCTCCAAATAGGAAGTTCATTACTAATTTGGTAATAGTTTTTGTTATCTTATTTAAATCAAATGGGCATAGGAGAACTCCCAGATTTTATACTTTGTACTACTCGCATGCAGAATCTGCATTTAATTTATGGTTACCCTTTGTCTTGCTAGCACCCCTCGCTGCCACTGCTGAGGCACTGTGCAAGTACTCTGTACTTCTTGTCATGTCTTGAGCTTAGTTCATCTCAGCTAACTTTAGATGTCTACAGGATAAATGCTGACATCTGAGCTAGTCATGCTGTCTCCTTTCATCAGTGGAAAGAAACAGAAACTTAAGTGAGGTCAGTTTTAGCACTTGTGACTGTTTCTGGTAAGCCACGTGAGCCAGAATGTCTATTTTGCTGTTTGTGTTACGCAGCGCAGAATGAGACCTCGTCTCTGGCTGGCTCCTCTGGATGGTACTGTTATATATAGACCATGGGTGAGAATTTTCTTATAGCATTGAGAACGTTGTTATTTTTGAATATATAGCAGGAGGTAAGTAAGGTAGGATTAGCTGCTCAGTGTCTAGCTGTTTTGAAATTTTACAGTTAGTTGTGCTATTTTAACCAGAGGAGATACATCTGCGTGTGTTGGAAGTCACTGCTGTGTCCAAAACCGTCACCCTCTCTCGGGGAAGACAAAAAACCCAGCCATGTTCAGTGGCTGAGAAGGAAGAAACTTACCAGCAGAAAGACTGCAGTAAAAATCTGGGAGAGGATATGTGTATGTAGAAAAGGAGAAGAGCAGATGACAGAAAAAGGAGAAAGGAAAGCTGCCGACTGTCCTTTCTTTATTCATTGCTGCTTTAAGGAAGGCCTTTAAGCTGGAGAGCAAACTGGAAAGTCAGCAGCAACATGSAAGCATTAATCTCACGTATCTGAAAAGGGGTAGATTTAGGAACCTTTGACTGCAAAGCTTGGCCTCTGTTGCACTCTGTTAAGTGTGGGTGTTTAAGGGAGAGTGTGTTTGTGTGTGCATGTGTCAGAGGAGAGAAAACAGAGGCCCAAGGACTTATCTTTGCAGAACCAGAGCATGACACCCACTATCAACAATGGGTGCATCTCCTCTACAGATAGAGGGGTTTTGTCCATTGATCATCTTGTTCTCTGTGTCTTCAGTGTTTGTCTGTGTGTCACAGAACTGGATAAGCACTCACAGTACTTCTCAGCCTTGTGCTCAGACTATGACTTATCCCATACCTCTTTGTATCTGCTTTTTACATTGAACAGACTGAATAAATCCTTGCTTTTTCCCCAGCAGCACAGGTCAAAGTAACAGCTCCATTATGTTAAGAGGTGAGATGTGTGCCAGTAGGAAGAAGTGTGCTCAAAATACTGAATGTCTTTTTCACCAYATGTATAACTAGCATAAGGAACAAGTAGTGACCCTGTCACTCTGCTTTGGAAGGATTATTGGCCAATGGTTACAAAGTAGGTAAGGTTACAAGAAGTCCTGGGTTCTTTGATAGGTCCTCTCAAGCTCTTTAACTTCTGTGTGCCATGCTTTATCTGTCTTGAAAATACGTTTAAACTTTTTCAACCCCCATTGCATCCTGTACCATCCTATCACCTGCCATCACTGCTCACTGCAAGTTGTCATACTTATTTTACAAGGTTCTGTTAATGTCTGTAAAGCAGTTTATACTTCCTTTCAGTCATGGATTTCAGTATTTTCTTAATAGCTTCCCAATGGCATGGTATTTAGGGACAAGATTTTGTCTGCTGAATAACCTTTCACTTGAGAGTGAGTAATACTAGTGCTTGAGACTTTCTTGAACAAAAGGTGATGTCAGTCTCTTGCAGAAAGGAAGAAGCCTTGCCTGTATTTTAGTGGCATAGATAAGSGGAGGGGGAAAAAAGAATGCCTTCCCTGAACACTTGTGCTTGAAGTAGGAGGAGCTTGTATCACTCAGATCTTGAGCTGCTTTATTGTAGCCTGGTCTTCCTCTTTGATGCCTTTTTTTCCTTTAGAGCCCTGTAGTTAATTAACTCACTTGATTAAAAGCACAATGTCCAAATTCATGGGTCACCACACTTGGGAAGTTTAGATGTCCTGTTTAAAAATAGGCATCAGCACCTGATATGCCCTTTGAAGACAGCAGGAGCCAGTCCTGCATGAGCTGGCTAAATATAGTGGCAGCCCCACCACTTGCCAGAGAGATTAATAAAGGGAAGAAATTCCATTTGGGCAGGTAGGGTGCAGCAAATCCAGAAGACCTCCCAGCTGTGCTCTCTGGTACCATGGGCTCCTAGTAAGAGGAGAATTGCTTTAATCTTTATTTTTTTCAGTATGTCAGTATAGAGAAACTTGCTGTCACATGTTGTCAAGTTGTGAACAAGAAGGATTTTATATACCTTTTACTCAGTTATTACTTGGACAGAGCAAAGATACTTGAAAATTGCTTTTTTACTTCACAGCTATTTGCAGAGATCAGCCCTGCGTGCAACCTTCACTTAGTGAAATAGTGAGAAAATTAAATGATCCTAATTGCACAGTGCACCTTGACTCCATGTTTCAGCTGTCCTTCATTTTAGTTTTATATTTACTACCATTCCACACAGACCTATTTTTTTGTCTTATTTGTATTATCATAAATTATTGGCATCAGCTGAAAAGGACAATGAAGGTGAAGTTAAAGGGGCTGGACTGGTGAGTTACTTAAACTAAAGTTTAATTCCGCAATTTTATTTCTTGTGTTCCTCAGTTTAGGCATATGTTTTAAGTCTGTGAGATTTGGCAGGTTAGAAGGTTTTGATSTATGTTGACTTCTGTACATAAACACAAGCCACCAACTGTCCAAAAAAGGAGAAGCTAATCCAGTGAAAAGGCTAAGATCTGAAATGAGAAACGGAAACAATGGGTAAGAGGAGAAAGGGGAGAGACTAGCCAAATTAAAGATGCAGGAACAAATTCTGAACACAACTAGCTTTTGGAGTGCTTTTACTCCACACACTTACACTAAGTAATCCATCCTCCGAAATAAAGCCTGAAGAGTATAGTTTGCATCAGCCAAAAAAACCTTTAACTGAAGGGGGGGGAGAGTACTATTGTGGAATTTTTGATCTGTATGATCAATATAAACTTCCTTTGCCTGACTGCAAAGTTAACCTAACCTTCCAATTTTGGACAGAGTACTGCAGAGTGTAATGTCCTAATATCTGCCTTAGTCTTCAGGCAACACCGGAGCTTTTTGTTGTTGCCACAGTACTCTTACATTTCAGAAGTGTGAGCAGTAAGTGTCCAGGATAGTTTGGAACAGCATCAAACAGTCTTCTGCTTAAGAGAAATTGTAAATCCTTCATATGTCACTAAAGGTGTAGAGTAAACTTAGTACTAACCAGATTTTGACACACAATGCAATACAATAGTCCACTGTCATAATTTAGATTCATCAAAGATCAATCAAATACAGCAAATAAATCCAACACAAGAGGCCCTGAAAAACTGACAGAAACAATGCACCTCTGGGAGTGTGGCACCTCCAGCAACTAAGAAACAGAAGGTTGATTATTTACCATGATATCTCTGTACAGATACAAAAAATATGTTGATATAGTGTTATTTGACCATATCATTGCATTTGGTGTGTAGTGAAGAGCATACAGTTACCATGTACTCCTTGTAATTATAAAGCAGGTTCCTTGGGAAAGAGTTATATCTGAAAAGGAACTTTTTAACCTTGATCGGTAGGGTTATTTGAAGTACGTGGTATGAATAAATCTTTCACCKTTGTGTTTGTAGATTATATCATCTCTTCTCCAAAAATCTGATATTTAGAAACACACCTACTTACTGCATACAGATGTTCTGATCTGGGGATCCTCTTCAGGTAATAATTTGGCCTCTTTGAACATAAGAGCTTTTTTTTCCCCACAGACCACTTGAAGCTGAAACAGATGCCTGCCTGACCAGGAGGGCATGCTGATGAACACCAGACTGTCTAAATACTAGCAAAAGAAGGAAAGAACAGTGATATGAAAGGGTGGGGGAAAACATACTCTACAAAAACCTTCTATGGCCCCTGTATACATGGTCAGAATATGCTGAGAATTGCTCAAACACTCATAACACAAAGGTGGGACTCCTCTTGGTGAGCTCTGGCCTATATTCTCTCCCAGTAGATGCGTGATGCAGGCAGGCAGATCCAATGTTTCAGGTGGGGCTGAGAGCCAAAATTTCTTTGCTTTAATTTCTGGGCTCAGATTAATGAGCCTCAGTATATCAGTTGCTGATGGAAAGTGTTTACCAATGTCACCTTCTCCCCCCCACATTGAAACACCACTGTTGAAATAATGCCTGTCTAGGAATTTAAAAAAAAAAATAGAGATACGGAGCTGATTTTGTTTTGTCAATATTGTTGCTAAASATGGGTGGTTTCAGCAGTTGCAGGAGAGGATTAGGATCCAGATGAGTATTGCAACTGAATGAAGAGGCTGAAAGAAGTATGTATTCCATGGGGACCCATCAAATAATTCTCTCCCCTTTCTTAAGAAGGAAAACAAAAGCATATTCCCCAGGCTCTGCTGCCATTCTGTCCATTGTCTATTTATTCCTTTAGTATGGAAAAGATAGAGAAGCTCTTTCCAACAACCTGTCTGTATTAGGCAAAAAATAACTGTATTTTTAGTACTTGTGCTGCCCTGGCAGTGGCTTGTCTCTAGAGAGCTTCACGTATAGCTGCTCCCCTCTGAGATAATCTGGTGCAGTTAAGGCAGGGTGGTGCTGATTCCAGGGGGAATGCTTTTTGCGTGGGCTGACAAGGAGTCATTTGCACACAGGACTGCCAGGAGCCTGGTCAACACTCACRGGCTCATTTAAGTGGTAGTTCAGTGCTTAGTGCGAGAGGGTTCCAGCTCATCGCCAGGCAATGTAGGCATGGCTGCAATGCAAATAATTACTGTTACTGGTCTGTCACATTTCAAGAGTAAATAGACATGGAAGCTAAAATGCTGTATTAARTGAAGTTTGAAATAGAGGCAGGAAGGAAGAGCTCTACAGCCAGTACTGCATAGGGGAGCACATAAAGGCTGTCAATCTCATCTACTTTCAGGGGGTCTTCCTTTATGCAATATGTTTATATAGAAGTTAATACTCTCTCTATAAAAATCTACTTGTATTTGAACCTTCTGGACTCTTTTTTTGAAAGTTTTACTGCTGGGAAGCTGGAAGAGAGGAAAACTCCCTTTCTTTTCAGAGTATATGCTAGTAGCATCTTCTGGATACTCAATCTCCTCATTTTTCCTTTGTAGTTATATCCTTTCCCCTTTTGTGGAAGAGGGTTAAATATTTTAAGTGTGTTATATTAATCTTTTTTTTAAGAAAAGAACATGTGGATGGAAGTATGCAAATTTCAGTTTGGCCTGGGTGGTTGTTATTATTCTCCCAAGACATTGACAGTATTTCTAATGATGGTTTAATTTTTACACAGATATTATTTAAAATAACAAAAAAMCCCAACCTTCTGAGTTTCTTCAAAACCATACTGTTCTTCTGCCTGTATTTCCCTTAAAAGTAGTCACCCAACTCTGAAGTCTCATGAAATCGCAGAAAGTAATTTTTTCAAACGACATATGGTCTTAAGAAGATGTTTTCTATTGTCTGTGCTCCTGAAAACAGTATTTCCCTTTATGAACTTTTGAGCTGCTTTTGTTTCTGCTGAAAAACTTGGCCAAATCAGATTTAAGAGAAAGATTAACAGAAGTAAGAGGATAGAAGGTCAAGAGAGAAGGAAAGTATTTAGTGGCATCACTAGTTTTAAGAGTGTCGTACAAAGATACTGTCATATCAGTCTTTGTGTAGTCTGTGCTCCTGTGTAGTTTCTAAATGTGTGTATCTCCTGAGTTTACGGGAAGGAATCTATGAATTACTTCGTTTAACAGGAGTTGTTTCTTGGGAGCCTTTCCCAACTTTTCTTTGGGTCCCAAAGAAGGTGGATAGAAGCTTTTGGAAATTCGCAGCATTCCCCTATGCTGACTGTGGAACAGATAGGTAAATCCTGATAGACCAAGACAAATTACATGCACTTGCCTGTCTGTAAGAGACAGTAATGTACTGGAAAAATATTTCTTTGCCAGCACCTTTCCCACATTGATTCATCTCGTTCCAGCAGCTTAATCATGGCCATTTGAATGTGCCATTGCAGATATTAATTCAGTTTGACACATCCATTTTCCATACACTTGGGAAGGAAATCTCTTTCTACTGGTTCCCTACTTTAAGACACAAAGCAAAACCAAAAACAAAGGAACGCTATGTGATTGGTACCAGCACTAGTTGCTCTATTTGTTTGTAAGTTCTTGTTCTTTTTGAAATAAGCTTTAGTGGCAAGAGAGGCCTTTAGACAATCTGGAGGGGATATAAAGAATGTGCTTTGTTTATACTGAGCAAAAATAATTGAGCTTTTCTGTTGCTGCCTGAAAGCCACGTCTCCTGTTTCTGGGACCTGTTTACTGTGTAGTGTTCAGAGCCTGCAGCCTATCCGCAGCAGATCGGGACTCCCCTAGCTTTTCTGCTGTTTCCTTTTTTATGGTTGGGCTTTTGAGCAGCACTGGTATGCCCCAAACACCTGCCAGATTTGCATATCATTCTTGCTTGGCTTGAGCATCCACTGCAAAGTTGGCACATGAACTGTGGAGAAGCAGGGCTAGTGTTTTGATTGTACGCCAGAGCCTGATACTGAAATAGGCAGTGGGAAGGAATCCAGTAATTGTTGGCCTCTGATCAATGAAAACTGTCGTTAGGCCAGTAAATCGTCGGTATGTGGGCTTAGTTCTATATATCATCTTTGGGCTGGTGTCACCCTGACTCCAGGACGAGAACATTATCAACATGTCATCAAGTCTGCCAGGAGCTTTTTATTACTTTTTCTCCCTTTGATTTATAGCCATACTCAAATTTCACACAGGTCAGGTTCGACAACACACTGGAGGGACGTTGAGGGGATTGTTTCTATGGTGCAAAAATAGATTTGCCAGCCCTGTCTAGCAGGGAGCCCCTCTCTGCTGTACGCCCCAAATTGCTGCTGGTAGAGCTCTGGCCTGGCAGAGCCTCCCTCACTCGTTGCTAATTGCTGTGGCAGGAAGCAGAGCCTTCCATTATCTCCTCTTAGACTGTTTGCTGGAATTGTGGTGAGACAACACCTGATTAGCTTTGGCCTTGTCCACACACAAGAGTGGCACAACTTCAGTTTAAATAAACCGCTACTTTAATTTGGATTGAATGGTGAATACTCTATTGTGGGCATTAAGGATTCTGGGTATCTTTTTTGTTTGGCTTAAAATGATGCTGAATCAATTAGGCCAAATAAAAATAAACCACATGAAATAAATGCCCACACAGCTTTTTGCACTTTAACTCAGTTTAAAGCAAAGCCTCCAGGTTAAATCCAGCAGAGCTTGCTTTTGCAGACAAGCCCGTGCCGCCTGTAGTGCTGTGGGAGTAATGCCGGAGCAGCCCCTCTGAGCAGAGCAGATGTACCAGCTCAGGCAAAACTCTCCCCCGGTGCCATTGGGAAATTTAAATCTGTACTGGCTACAAAAGCTGCAGCTTCTGTGGCTTTGCTTGTATTTTTCTAAACAGGTAAATGGATGGTCATTGCTATGTGTGCATGTGGGATAATGTAATTTCTTCTTTAGGGTAATTTATTGTGCAATAAAGACTTTTTCTGCAGTAGCACCTGCAAGAGGGAGATACATTGCTAAAGCATTAGCAGAATAATTGTAATTGTGACAAAGACCTAAACCTGCTTTAAAGGAAATCATGAATGTTCTCAGTGTAAAATACTGGCCTTCTCTTTGAGCTGGAAATAGGGAACTAGATGGTATTTCTTCAGCAACTTTTTCCTTTATTCCTAACTGTATCCTGTATTTTCAAGGCAAAGTAACGTTATTTCTCKTTTATTTCTCAGATACTACTCATGAGAATGATTAGTGTTTAAAAGTATATGGTGTATGCAATTAAAGCCTATTGTAGCATAAAGGTTTTAATTCAACTCCTTTTGCATGCAAGTAATGACTGAAATCTGGAGGAGATCATAGCTGAAAAGAATTTGGCCAGAAAATATGGATGTTGCCTGTTGGATTACAAAARCAAGACAGCACGTTCAGAGTTAAGGCTGAATGCACAAGTGGCTGCGGTATGCCAAGGGATTATATGCTGCTGCCTTCTACATGTAGGCACAGCGAGTCCGGATACGGTTAAGAGTCCAGGCCTTGATTTTTCCCACATTTAGCTGAACTTGAAATGTTCTGTTTAAAATAACTCATTGTGGATTCCTTCCTTGTATGTAAGATAGCTTTACTTAAAGGCAAAATTAGATAAAAAGTTGCTGGTTAAGGTGAATGGCTAGATTTTTACAGGCTAAGTGGCTTTCCTGGAGACCTTTTATTCTAATGTGTAAATCCTCATTAAGGGACACTCTGTTTAAATCTGATCATGGCCCATTTCAGCAAAGCATTTAGCTGTGCTGAAGTATGCAGGAAGTCAGTGAGATTACTTGGATGCTTAAGTTAAGCAAGTGCAGTACCGAATTGGGATGTGCATGAGCACAAGATTAGTTGCTGCACAAGTACAGACCTTATTACTCAAAGTTAAATATTTTGAATTCTTTTTTAATCTTCTTAATGGGAAAGTGAGTAGGTTGCCTTGAAACTCCTTTCTTGCCAAATTCCATTTCTCAAATCAAAGCTCACATTTGAGTTACATGACCACAAAAAGCATTATAAACTAGTAAACCTCTGCATTTGTTTACAGTTGTGTAAACTGAAAAACAGAAAAACAAGTTTAAGATTTCTTTGTTCTTATTCTTCCTTTTCTTTTTCTTTTAGTATTTACTGTCAGGCTTGGGCCTTTGAACTGTGTTCTTTCCTTGGCCGCATTATGCTCTTCCCTAGCTCGAGCAGTCAAGGGGTCTTGTGACAGCTGCCTGTACCGAACTACACAGCTAGCCTTGTTACCTCTGCGCGCACAAACTCTCTTCAAAGGAGCTACTGTTTTCTGTCAGTGCAGTTTAATATGTCCAGAGTGATGTACTTACCTGACCCAGTCTGTTATCAGAAGGCTTAAATGCAGCCCTGATCAYAGAGGGCTGCACAACTGCTTCTAAATGTCACAGTGCGGTGACTTGCTCTGTGTGTAATTAGGAAACTTGTGTTCGCCCTGATTCCCCTCCTGCTTCGGTGAGACGAGCAGAACGCACATTGTAAGTGGGGAGCTAAGGCTCTATGTGCAAGGGCATAACAAAAATAAATACCGTGATAGTACATTAGGGAAAAAAAAGAGCAGAGGTCTCTAAACAAGCTTTTGTGTGTTATCTCCAGCAAGCTTATAAGAGAATTCACAGCATGAATTTGTGTATGTGTGTGATCGTTGGCTTGAGCATGTAGGCTTTAAAGTCTGGTACAAATTATATTTGTTAGTATTGCCTCTTGTCCTAAATTCTGTCCAGAAAGTGAGATCTTGAAGCTATGATAGTTTCCTGTTCCATTTATTTATTTATTTTTAAATCTTTTAAGTTTGTTACTCTTAAATGGAAAAGACACCAAAGCAGAGGGGAGGGAGCTCAGCCCATCAAAACAGGCCTATGGAAATATCCCTAGCTAAAATAAACAGAGCTTTATTGGGCACATTTAGGATTCAGTCAGGATGCAAAGGAGTACCCAACCCATAACAAGCTCAGCAGCTGCAAAGTTTGCTTTGCAGGCATTGTGTAAGAAATTCACAAAATTAAGCTGTTAACAGGGATTCTGCTGCTGCATTACAAGTGGTAAATATTGGGTATGCATAGTTATTTGCCATAAAAGCAGAGAAACTTGAAATAAAATGGTCTGTTAATAGTGCAGTGTGAGCAAATGGAGAATGCCTCAGACTCCAGTGCACAGTCCATATATTGCCAGCCTGTGTGAAACACCTCAGTCCATTCTAGGCCAGAGACTACCAGTTTTTGAACTGGTGTGCTATAACTATCACAGCCATTGTGTTTTATGATCTAAGACAGGTTGCGTTCATGTTTCCTGAAGTCAAAAGCTTGTCACATGTTAACAGACACTCTCCTCCTAGGCTTCCTTCCAATATTTGAGTCTACAATATTCAATTCAAATGGACCAGAAAGTTGCGTAAAGTTCTGTTCCTGTGTCCTGTGAACCCCTCTGTGCCTCGTTTGCGGAGCTTATGAGTCTGCAGCAAGTGGCTTGTTAGGGTCACTGTCCTCTAGCTCAAGCTGCTGGGGCTTCTGCTTTGGCCCTGGAGACCCTGGAAAAACTGTACAAATAAGGTTTACAGTGAACATCTGAACAGTGCATTTTTTCATAAACTTGGTGTAACTTTCAGGGCCTTTACTCCCATCACGGTATGTGTTTTCCTAGCCGACCTCTATGTGCTTTTCCGACTCCTCAGGTTTTTGTTTTATTGTTTTTTAGCATCCCTGTTATAGATTATTGCCTTTGAGCAATGGCATCAGAGGCGGTTACTCCTTTCTGCCTCATACAACACATCTGAGGGAGATATCTATACTATAAACACTGATGTAAGAGCAGCTCATGTGGAAACTTTGAGAATTGCTTTAAAGTGGTTGCTCAGGTAGCACAGACAGTGCATGGCAGCACAAGGGAGCTTGGTGGTGGGTGAGGTACTGCACTGTCAACTGGGCACATGGCTTCAGCAGGGTGACACTATTTGCAGAAATTTGTTAAGATGGACAGAGAATTAATCTGCCTCTTTTTTTTCAATAGTATGGAGTTGTAGAAGAGCTTCACTGAAAGACATCATCCACAGAATTATCTTCTTCATACCCAGTTTTCTTTTGAATTCTTGATAGTTTTTTTCCCAAGGCAGCTCTATGTATATGTTAGGTGTTGATACCTAACTTTATTTTACTTATGCATGATCTGAGGAAAGTTAATTCACATGTTAAAGAAACTTTCTCACTGGGATGGTATTCTCAGTGTTTTCTGAAGCGTCAGCCAGCAGCCCATCTCATTTCTGTCAGGTAAGCAGTAGAATTTGTCCATAATTTCTAAGAAATCCCAGTCTCCACTGGGTATCTGTCTCTGCATTGCACCCCATTTTGTCACATTCCGAGCAATTCATTCTCACTTGGACAGGGCTGTGGCTGTTGGAGCCATATTGTAAGAAAAAAGCCACCCTGAAAGGGCTGTGAGCTGATGACTAAATCCTGCAGATGCACGTGTGTATATGCACGTGCATGTGCTCATTCACAAGAGAAGCCCCTGCAACTCCAAACCTAGGAATGTCTTTAAGAGTTAGACCCAGGTCATTGACATTCACAGCAATGGCCATGGCTTTAGTCTTTTCATCAGGTGTTAAATGTTTGGGGRCTGTGGCTCTGAATAGATAGGTGGTAAAGATATGTGGGCATGTTCTTTCCCTACACCCATCCCATTTTCTTTCCAGCTGTAGCCCTTGCTTCTTTGCCTTGTCTTTGTTTCAGTCAGTCTTTCCGATTACTCCCTTTTCACTAAGTACATACCTTAGCCTAGTTTCTATTATCACTTTTAAATCTTGCCTATATTACCATTCAGGTTTCTTGTCCCACTTTGAAGTTTATTTTTAATGAGGGATAATTAACATTAGTATTAGTGTGATATGATATTTCATGTGCTGTTATTCTGTTACAGATTCCTTGTATCTTTTTTCATTGTTTTTAAGCATTCATTTTAGATGCTTGATCCTGCAAACTGTAAAATTTATGCATTTAAGTGGTCACATTGGTTTCAAAAGGACTGTTCGTTTGATTAAGCTTTAGTGTTTGTGCAAAGGTTTCCATGACTTTAAGTTCTTCTGTGCATCTGTTTTCCAGTCTTCTTGTGTTGCTAAGCCTTGTCTCTAACTTCTCCCCTCAATGTATTTTGTGGGTTGTTTTTTGTTTGTTTTTTTTAATTATATATATATACACATATATACACACAAATATACACACACACATATATATACATATTTAGATATACATATGAGTACATATATATATAAAACTTGCCCTAGATGTCTTACTTCATCTTCTTCCGTTGTTGTCACCATCCTGGTTCTGTGTGAAATTGCTTTACTCCTTCAAAAGTCTGTTGGTAGTTTCCAGTAATAACTGTAAGGTAATTGTTAAAGCAAATAAAGGCAGATTGACATCAGTTTGTTTGGGATGAAAGACAATTGTAGTCTAAAGTGAGACCTGCAAGGCATGACATATGGTCAGGGGTGTTAATCTGCAGATGGCGTACGCTATGCAGTGGAAGTAAGGTCTCCTTCCATTAAAATCAATGGCAAAACTTCCATTTACTTAAATGGGAGAAGTAGCAAATCCACAATGTGTATTTTGTATAATTACACACATCAGAGTAGAGCGACTCAGACGTTCCGATTTCTGTTTTAACCTTTTGAGGAAGGTTAGTTGAGTATTTCCCAGTGCAGTGTATAGGTGAGTTAGTATGATAAGGTTATTGGTGGCTCAGCTGGGAGAGCGTGGAGGTGAGCAGTGAGATTCCAAGCTGTGCTCCTCCTTTTCCAAAGTCCCCAAATATGTTCTTGCTCCACTCAGTCATTCCTCTTTTCCTCTTTCTCCCTCTCATAAATTTCTCTTTTTTAAGAGGAAGAGGAAGGCAGGCTTTTATCCAAAGCAGGTAAATAGAGCAAAGTCTGCAAAACTCTAAGGCTGGTCACGGTGAAGAAGACTAACTTTGACAGACAGTTCAGGTATTGTAGTCCTCTGTTCTTTAGGACCTGAAAGTGGAATATATGTAAGAAATTAAGCAGTTGGTTAGGGATAAGTGTTGGTGAGAAGCTGTGTTGGAGCTGTGCCTACCTTGCTTCAGTTACATCTGTCAGCTCCAGAATAGTTCTTTGCACTTTGTATAACCCTGTGCCCACAAACCAAATTGCACAATAGAAGACTTGATTGAAATCAATAGTGAGGTAAGAAATCTTTCAGGCAATCTAAGCTTCATCAGTCTATGTGGGGAGAATTGACCAATCTTTGTTCTGCTTTTCCCATAGAACACTGAAGGTTATGCATTTGCAATATTGAAGCTTATATTCTGTGTCCCTCTAAATCAAATCTGTATTTAGTTCAAAATGACATTGTATCTTTAATTGGAGAGCAATAACCTTTCAATAACCTTTGTTGGGATTTATGAATGAATTTCTATCTTAAGGCAATACTTTATTTAGCTGTTGTACATGGTTACAGCCCTGGGCCGGGTCCACTCTAACACTAGTGGCTGGGACAGCTGGAGTAAGTCTTAATAGCATCAGTAGGAAAGGCTGATCAAAGTTTCAGGTCTTTTGCAGCCTTATGATTCCTTCCTGTGTATCAGGAATTTCTTACTCTCTGCCTTCTTTCTTTTTTGCTTGCAATGTTTTTCTTCATGGTCAAAGAGGAACTGTAGCCTCCCAAGAGGTAAAGAAAAAATGAGGAAACTCTTTATGACTAGCATGAGCAGACGACTGTTTCGATAATGAGGTTCATTAAATATGGTGGAAATAGCAGTGTAAATGCCTTCATAAGTCAAGTGGCCCTTTAGAAGACTTTGGAGCCAGGATATTTCCTTTCATCATCAGGCCTTTGTTGAGGTGCACTGTTGATTAGGAACACGAATGTCAGGCTGTCAGTGTGCTGAGTTGGGAAAGCGTGTCTGAACACACTCCCAGCAGGAAAATCATTGAGCTACACTTAACAGGTGAAATAAGGTGGGAACTGAGAGAGAAAACCACTGTTAATAGAAGGCAGCTGACTGAGGAAGAATAGTGGCAAAAATCCTCATTATTATTTGTTTCATGATAGATATCATCTTTTCTCACTGCATAGTTAAGTGTCTTCTGAGGAAAGACAGTGCACAGTAAACTGAAAGTTCACTTTTTGCACTTTTTGCACCTTCACTGAGACTCTGCACCAGTCACTTTTGCAGACACTTGGGGTGCTCTAAGAAAGCCTTTTTGCAAGGTGCTTCTCTCCATTATACATTTAGCAGGTAGAGTGACTGTCCTTGCAGACAGTGAGTGAGTACTATGGATACTGCTGCACTGTCTGGCTGCTCYCTAAACTTACACATGAGGATGAATCCTGAACAATACAAGGACTTAAGAATCTTTTAAGGTCAGGTCTGGTAATTTAAAAACAAAAACCCTGTTGAATGGCTTTGTGATTTTCACTGCGTGTCAGAAAAGAATGACCCACTAGCTGTAATTAGTTCCTAAAATAAAACCCAGGTGGCACAATTTTTCTAACACAGGGTCATCAAAATGCACACCTCAGTACTGAGTCAAGATGGTGTGCCTGGCGTTGGTGCAATTGCTCCTGGACGTATTACAGTATACTTAAAGATTGTAAGGCTTATCTACCCATGGCTGGCAGGGCAGAGACTCCCAGTCTAATGCTCACCTGTGCTGTCACATTTGTGGGTTACTATGTCATTTGGAAGTATTGACTTATGCCTAAAAGCATTTCTTTTCCCTGTAACGCAGTTAGAACGAAAATTTGTCCTTGCAGTTGTGTTAGAAATATGAGCTATTGCAGACCAGACGTGGTCAAGTGTTGCTTATCCTAAGATCCTTTTATGGGATCTTTAATACAGATGTCTTAATCTCTGCTTGCTGCTTCTGATTTCTTTGGTTGTGTTGGCCCCTATGTGTACTTCTGGCCTTGTCATTTATTAGATTTCGAAATAACAAAACCTCAAGTGCAGGCAGCAATTTGAACCATTAGGCCATGTGCGTGGCAAGACAATGGCTGTAGCACACGTGAAGTGGAGGTGACTCTATAGTCTTTGTAAGATACCCAGAACATGATGGCTGAAAAATCCTTCTCATGAATCACCCTCCACCATCTGTGACAAGCACGGCAGCTGAGGTGCTTTGCAATGGCTTCCTACATCTTCCCAGCGTGTGTTCCTGATTACACCGAGTYGGGCAGAAGCACATGTAGACAGTGTAAAAGGCCTGGCTACTCCAGTGCTCGCCGTGGCAGGGATGCTGCGGTGTGACGTGATGTGACCATGGTACYGGCAGTTATGGCAGTACTGGTGGGGTGGGCTGCTCCAAAGGATGAGGGTTTATGCAGCAGCTTGGTTCTGGAGAAGCATAATGGTGTTGGCTTTGTGTATGTTTAATGGAACAGCTTCTTCAAGCGGCTCCTAGCCCTTATTTTAGTGATTTTTAAATAAGAGTTTTCCTTTTAAGAAAGGATGTTACTGGTTCTTTTGAATGCACTTATTTGCAGAAATGGTTTTCGTTCTCATCTGCTCCCCCCTGCCCTTTTTTGTTGTGTGGTTTGTTTCTTTGGGGTTTTTTTTGTTTGTTTGTGCTGAGACCATTTTTCCTTCGCAATTTGATTGATCCTCCTTCTTTCAATTGGGCATTGGCTGGCTGCATATGGAACCCTGCTTGGCTTTAGCTGAGACAAAATCGACTGCACACAATTTCCCTCTGACAGCTTGTACAAGAGCAAACATTTCCGAAGAGCTGAAAGTCTAGAAATTCAATCAGCGGAAAACCTACTGTGTGGAACAGCTTTGCTAGTGCTACAGCTCCCTGCTGGGTAGAAAAGCAATCCAGTTACAATAAATCCTTAAGAGTGGAGTCATTTGGGTAAAAGGAAAAACAAAAGCTGGTTTATACAAACTGATTGAAGTCAGACGTTTTGACTTCCCATTGAAAAAGGAGTCAAGGCCCAGGCTTGCTTGGTAATTTAAAGGGGAGATTGGTTCCTTTCATCTTTCTCTAGGGCAGGGTTCTTAATATTTTGCTTGTGGAAGAAATATAAAGAGTTTTCAACTTAAGTTAAAATATCTACTTTGATACCGATATTGATGCTATAGCTGACTATAAAACGAGTTGGTCCTGAATGCTCCGGCAAGAGGTGAAGGCAAAATTCTGTTTCCAGCCACTCTGATTTTGTTCCACTGCAGTTACAGAAATGTGAAACTAGGGTAAAACTGGGATCAAAATCAAGGCTTGCATGTCTTGCCAGGACAGCTTGGGCAACAGTTTGCATTATGTTGCTGGTGTGTCATGAGCTTATGAAGCTGTTGATGCAATCTGGGCTGCCCGACAGACTCTTCTGACTGAAGTTAAGAGTTGTGCCTAGCGAGAGAGATCCATTCTGTTTATACTAATTTTCTTTCATTCTTTAAATACAAGCAATTAAAAATTAGCAGCATTAAAAAACATTTGACATTACAATAACAATGTTAACTGAGATGCCAGTAATGACTGTGGTGAAATATTTCTCCTAGCTTATATTTAAAAATCTAAATGAAGGTGGCTTGGGGTAATAAAGTCTCCTTGTCATTTTCCTTTATTTTAATAATTATTTGCACCACTCCTCTCTGTGAGCCTTTCATACTGGAGCATATTAAATGGACCAACAGGCTTGAATTGAAAAATTAAGGAAACAATCTTCATAGAGTCAAGTGAGCAAAGTAAACTGATTGGAAATGCTGAGGTTTCCTTCCTCCTTTAATGCCTTTCAGGTGTTTGCATAAGACTAGGTAAAACTTTTCTGGGCAAATGTGAATTTTAAGATGCTGCTGTCTCTTTAATAGCTGCATGGGGTCAGTCAAGCCTGCTGCTCTGCATATAATCTGCATTCGGCTGTCATCCCTCCTCCCCCCCTCCCAAATGTGTCTGATCCTCATGGAAAATATTAAAGATTGTATAAACATTGTAAAGGATTTCCACTAGCCTTTCTGTTTAAATAAGATGTTATAAATCATAGCAAATGAGTACAAACCTTGCCACAAAGRTGGAGTTAAGTTGGTTTAAAAAAAGAAAATAAGGCAGGATGGTTACCTGATAAGACTCTTAAAACTCCAGTTTCTGTCACTTGCTAGTCACAACCACATGAGGAAGACTTTGTGGACCTGTGATGAAACTGAAGAACCCTCAGTTTCTCTTCCAGCTTTCTCCCACCCTCTATGGGAAGAGAAGGTGGCTGTTGATCCCAAGTGATGCCACTTTTGTCGAAGTGTTTTTTGCTGGTCATGGAGTCGTGTTCTATGCCACCTATTTAAAGGGGGGCTGCGCGCTTCCAAGGGGAGCACACTGCGGACTTGCCAGCCCTAGTGATGTGCTCAGAACATGGAAATGGTGCTCTTACAGCTGTTGACAACATCCAATATCCTTGGTTTGGTTGGCTTCTCACAGTGCCTGTTTTGGCCTCTCCCGTTTTGTGTGAAGTCTGACGCCAAGGCCAGCTTTTGTCAGATACATGCACTGTATCTGAAATCATACATAACGTCGTGCCTGGAGATGAATCCCTGACATTCATGGTTGACCTTGGAGTACCTGTGCACTTGTGAAACCTGGACTGAAAGATCCAGTTTGGTTGCCCAAGACCTGTGCACTCATCTTTCTCTGGGTTTGATCACCGCGAGAACAAGAGAGCTGCTCCAGATAGCAGTGCTTGGTGAGGTCTTCTCTACTGCAAGTACCCACAGATGGCAAGAAATAAATCCTCTCATACCTTTTGAAGTGCATCCTTCTGGGCCAGGGGAGGGTTTGTGGGTCTTCATAGCACTGGGAGGCACAGGCAGTCTCTGCTATAGAGACTCCAGTATACTGCAGAAGAGTGACAGGTAACAGTAATACTTGTTAATGGAAATAGTGGAACAAGGGAAAACAGGCATTGAAAGAGGTCCTACAAATATTAACTCCCACAGTGCTTCAGGCTAAGGAACTGCATGTATATTCTGTGAGACTGGATTATGTTTTTCTGTCAGTGTTTCCTGGGAGGACACAATGTTTGGCAAAATTAATATTTTTTTTCTTAAAGTTTCTGTTCTCCTTGCAATGTAACAAACACACACACACTCCGACGCATACACGCACACCCACACCCCCCCAAACATTTTCCCTGAAATGGTGAAAACCAGCCATAAAAGCCCTTCTAAGGTCTTTGGATGTCTTTGGGCATCATTCTGCCCAGTTCAGGAGACAAAATCATACCAATGGCCCAAAGTTCAGAGTTTTGCATGTCCAGAATGTCAGACTTGCATCAAAATGAGGATCTGCTTCATCATGGCAGACTGAAGTAATTTTTTTTTTCTCCTATCTGCAGCACAGTTCCTGTGTGAAGTCCCGTTTGAGGAAGATACATCTGAAAGATTTCTGTCTAGAYCTTTAGTGTTCAGGGGGACACAGTTGAAAATACATTGATGGTATCTTTGACAGTTAAAAAAAAAAATTGGGGGAAAAATTTAAAGAATTTTAATTGCTTTTAATTTGTCTGCATGAGATTGGAAAGGAATTATGAGTTTCCAAGAGCAATCAATACTGCTGGGCCCCTACTGCTGAGACTGATTGAAGGAGATAGATACACTTGAAAGGTTTTGTGCTCTAGCTTGTCTATAGGTTGGGTTTTTTCTTTGACAAATTCCAGCAAAAGTAACGTGGCCTATTGAATGTAAATTTTCAATATATGGAAAGAGCTGAGAGAGTCCAGCAAGGTTACTAAAACGCTGGATGATTCAGTTCCTCTGTAGTTAATGTTTTGAGTATAGAACGCAGAAACAGTCAAGAGTATTGCTATAGGTGCAGCTTTCTAAGTCTTTATTCAGGCAAAGCTTTAGGAGGAACCACAGACTGTAGTCCTACTATTTTTTGATGTAAAGCCTCAGTCATGGTGCTGCTGCTGTTGTGCTTCATCTTATGCTGGGGAAACTTCAGCTCTTGCTGCCAATAGCCACTTTAAGTAATAGTTACTGAGTTTTTGTTGTTGTTTTTTTCTTTTGTTTTTTCTAATTATCATTTGCTATTTTTTCATACTAAAGGACAAATTATTTTGCTGTCACAAAATAGTCCCAATAGGGCTCAGCTGAAACTAAAACCAGGCCATCGCCTTTATTTTTTATCATGTATTTCTTTTTTTTTCCTCACTCTATTCTGGTATATATGAGACAGAAGGAGCATGTACTTAGCCCACACTGGAATATGCTATTTGACGGCTGTAAAAAACATGGGCAAAACACACAGTGTACTCTGAAGGTGGTTCCTGGCCCGACTGCTGCATCCCGGTAGCTCAGAACCTGCCATTTGACGGAAACTGGAGTGTTGCCGCAGTGCAGCCACCACAGACGCGTGGCACGAGTGGTTTTGGTGGGGCTTCACAGCCTTTCCGCACACTGAATAGTCCTCTTAGTCTGGATGCATTGGGGTGTTTTGAGGAAMCTTAGAACCCAGATCTTACAGGTGCACCATTTGGAGAGTTTGGTAAGCTTTTGAATTTATGGAATTGAAATTTAAATCTTCTGATTCCGTGCTTTTAGCAATAAGGACTCAGTAATGTTTTCTACTTCCGTGTTGTCCCTTGTCTCKTCTCCTGACTTTCTCCATCTTGGCCCCGCTCTGTCACTGTGGAAATCTCCAAGTCCACAGGCTAGATTTGAGTTACCTGAGAAGCTCTGCTGTCTGCTCTCCTGCTGAAGTTTCCTGCCACCCTGCAGTGTGGTGGATGACCTCAGTAATATGATATTTTACTTACAAAGCCACAAGGCTTGAGGACACCTTCCTTGTTATTCCCTAGAGGAAATGATCCATCTCCAAACAGTGAGGCAGGAGAGATAATAAGGAATCATTTTACAAGGAACCACATTTTTTTCCTGAACAAATCTGATAGAAGATTTTAGTTCTGGTTTTCCTAAGCTGTTTACCACTATGTTTGGGGGATAATTATTCTGGAAGAAGGTGTGCATGGGAGTAGCAGCAGCTGAAGTAGGGAGACTGTTGAGCTGCTACAAGGAAAATTTTTATGCAGATGAAAGTGGATGCGAAGTGTGGTGCTTGGAAATGAGCAGCAATGAAAAACTAGTAATTCCGCATATTGTGCTACGGTGCTATGGTTTGTATTTGAACCGTTCTGAAAAAGAGACCATGTGTTGTTGCTGCTGCAGAAGTAGGGCTGACTTTTTTTTTTTTCCCCTTCTTCCATCTAAACCTCTGGAAAAAAACCAAGCAGGAGAACACACCTGTTTGTCTAAAACCCTTAAAACTCTTTACATTTTAATTGTTAGATGAGAGATGCCTACAATTGTGTAGTGGGATAGATCCCCCCCCCCCCCCCCCCAGTATTTTCTTTCTCATTGTTACTTGTTTTGTGCAAAAATTGCAGTTCACTGGTAGGAACTTTATACAGACTTCTATACAATAACTGCAGCGGTGGATTTTTAGGAGTTGGTGTATGAGGGGAAGAGGGAATTTAACACTTGTTATATTTKCATTTGTTTTGATTTGATACCCATCCCGACGGAGGGCAGAGCACCACCGAGCGAGGTGCTGCCAGGTGTGGCTTCCTACTGCTTTCTAATTCTGTGATCACAGAACACCCGATTCTGCAGTCCTTGCACAGACAAGTCTCCCACTGATTTCAATGGGAAATTTGCCTGCATCAGGGATAAAAGAGCGGGCCCCAAGTTGTGTACAATGATGCAATCTGATCCTCCTGCTGTGGAAATTGATGTAATCGCATTCTCGCCCTCCCCCCTTTTCTCAACCCTTCTGCCTACCAACCCCYGGTGACTCCTGGGGGGCTTCTCACCAAACGGAAGGGGGGATGCAGCTGTGTGCTGAAGCGGCAGGGGAGGGGAGGAGACCTGCGAGAGAAATTTATGAGGGGTTGCATCCTAGATGTAACCCTAGAAAAGAGCTAAAACCACGGACCTGCCTGCCCTGAAAAATGCAATCACCTGCTTTTGCTAAATGAGCAAATGTTTCTTCTCTAAAATTGTGACGTTCGTGACATGTCCTCCTGTATATGTTGTAAGGCTGAATTAAAGTGCTCCATGAATTGAGCAATCTCATCGCTGCCTGCATTCATTCCGTGCAGAGGGACAGGGTTAGCTTTTTTAGGGCTCTCTGTATTGTTGTTGTTGACAGTTTCTGCTTTTCAGCGGTGCTTTTGTGCCCTGGCACAGTGCAGGTTGCTTGGGAATATCGAACCTTGAGAATGCTGCACTTTGTTGCTGGGCGAGCCGGGCAAGCGCTCTGATGCTTCCCTCTGCTTTGCCATTTATATGGGGTTTGGTTTTATTTTTTTCCTTTGGGAATTCTAGGCTCAGCTGAATTTGTTCTGTGTTTTGCGGAAGAAAGAGCTTGTTAAAGAATTCCCTGATGACTTTGAAGTGAACTATTTATTTTCTCTCAAGGGTTATTCAGTGTAGCCATTTGCCCCCTCTCCTCTGTTTTTTCACCCCAGTGTTTCCTGAGCTACAAGCATTCTTGGAATATATTAGTTGTAATGAGTTATGTGGGCATCAAAAGTTTTCTTTGAAACTATATGGCATCAACATCTGTTAGCTCTTAGAGAACAGAGACGCAGACAAAGGGGCTGATGGGGGGAGGGAGGAAAAAGATATTAAATCCTGGAGTATGAAGTCTCCGTCTCAAAGACTCAGGGGGAGGGGAAGGGGAAATCTGCTAAACTCCGCGGCTTTGATGTGGTCCTCTGGCCCTGTGATTCCTTTTACGGGAATGTGCGTGGCAGACGGGCCCGCACGGCCGCCCTGCTCGCCCTGCCTGCTCGCCTGCTCGCCCTGCCTGCCCGCCTGCTCGCCCTGCCTGCCCGCCCGCCTGCTCGCCCTGCTCGCCCTGCCTGCCTGCATGCTCGCCCTGCCTGCCTGCCTGCTCGCCCTGCCTGCGTGCTTGCCCTGCCTGCCTGCCTGCGTGCCTGCCCAGTGTGCCGCATAAATCCTGCCACAGCCCTTGTTGCTACAGTAACATTTTCACGGAAAATGTCGTGTGCTCAGTTTTCAGCTATTGAGATAGGGAATCGAAATTCCTAATGATAGAGGTAACTCTTAAGTAAAACAAAAAATGTTTAGAAGTGAACTTTTTATTTGCTTGTAATCATCCTGACCCTGTGGGTCAACATGCAACTGTTCATCTAAATCAGGTTTTTAAATGGTGTGTGTCTGTGGTTTTTTATTGCCTGTAATTAAAAATGTGTCTGTTTCTATGTACGCAGCATCAATCAGCATTCAGGCATGATCACCGATGCTGTACTACTTACAGGAATGTGTGGGGACGGGTTCTGCTTTTTCTTTTATCTTTTTCTGCAGAGCCTCACAGTGTTTTGTCCTATGTGCCAGGGAGCAGAGGAGAAGAGTAAAAGAAACCTCTATGTCTGTCTTTTCCTCTTGTTGGCTCCGTTTTTAGCCATGGTGCYGGTGGCATTGTGCTTCACTGTGACTTCCTGGCCCATTAAAACCCTGACCAGTTATAAAATGATTAGTTGACATACCTGGGCTTTGGGGACAAAGAGGTGGTTTAAAAAGGAATGTGAACCATCTGTTTTGCCAGCACCTCCTGTTGACAGATTTATGGATCAACATTAGCATATGTGTCCAGGGTCACACACCTGTGCTTCCTAACAAGGTAATATTATTTAGTAGGGTATGTTTTCGTCCTGAGGATTCAGAGCTCTTTGCAAAGGTGGGCATCAAGAATTCCATTTTACAGTTGAAAAATGAAGGCACAGAGAGATTTAAGTGACTTACCCTACACCACACAGTGAGTCTGTGGTGGAGCAGTTATTGAATCCAGGTTTCCTCCAGCTGCATAAATACACGTCATCCATTAGCAGGAAAAGACTTAGAGCTATAAACATAATAGAGGAACATTGATTATCATTCTAGGGGAGCTTTAAGCCCTTGTGCTGTATGAAAACCTTAGCCACGTAGGAAGACACAGGCTATTATCACAAGAAAAGTTCAGAACGCAATATGTTAAAGCTGTAATGATCACTGAAGTCGGTGGAAAGTGTACCCTTGTTTTCAGTGATCACATCTTAAGTGAGCAAGTTATTCTGTAGTCAAGCTCTGTAGCCATTTTCTGCACGCTTGTTTCCCAGAGTATGCCTGGGTAAAATCACCTCAGTGCACTTAAGTCTGTTTGTTAAAGAGTTTCTTGGTAACCAAATCTATCATGAAAGGAAGTTGAATGGAAAATGAGATTTATTACGTAGCTACACCCATCTGTCTGCTGTGGTGAAGAAGCCCAAAATAACCAATTTGGAGGAGTTATTGAGCTTCTCCAGGCTGGAAGGTAGATGAAGATTTGTYCTCTTTCATTCATGTCCTTAGACTTGTTCATCAGTATAATCTATATTGAAGATAAGATCTTGGGGGACATGGGACAATTGATTTTGCAATCGGCAAAGAGATTAGAGGATAGCTAGGAGAACAAAGTAAGGTAAATAGCTGAATCTGTAGAGTGACTTCATTTATCTTTCTGAAGTAGCTTTGAAGTGAATTTAAATATAGCAAAAAGCAGTCATTTCTTGTTTCAGTCCTATCTAATCTCAAAGACTGATGATCTTTTTTAGTTGGAGATGGTTGGACCCTTCAGTTGGAAAGTAACTGCTGAATCCATACATCTAATTCATACAGTTGCTTTCAGTTATATCATCTCCTATCTGGCAGAAGTCCTTGCAAAACTGTCTCTCACCCTATCACCTTAAAAAGTAGAAGCCATAATAGTTCCAGAATTCCAATAATGGTGTTAATGGAAGATGTCACTTTGCAAAACCTAACAAGAGTTTCTAAAGATCCATGAAATCCAGGGTGAAAACATCGTAGAAACAGTAACGTTCTGTCTTGAAACTGGAACGATCTAAATAAAACTGTCCCCTAAATGGATCTTCTATCTACAGGTCTTAAGATACATTGGATAATTTTATCTGTTAACACTTTTTTGCTAGCTACAAGTAATATTAAGCAAGTATTTTAAGCTATTATTGCTGGGGTTTTTTTTAAAGATTTTTTTTTTTATATAGGATATAAATAGATATATATTTACGTGCATGCTTCTCTTCCACAGCACATAGGAATCTTATGATTCAAGTTAGATGGKCATTCAGCTTTTGTTGAATGCACGATGCAGTGACTGACCACTAAAAGAGGATGCGCATTTACCTACTGCAGCAGAGGTGAAAAAGCTACCTGCAAAGAGCATGTTTCAGTATTGCCACTACCTGATTTTCATAGGCTGGAGAAAAGAAATATATCAAAAGAATGAAGAAAGGATTTGAGGTTTATGCTGTTGGAAAGCCTGGTCCAGGTGTTGGATTGGGACAAAAGAGATTCAGCTGCACGTTGCAAGCAACCTGGAGCAAAAAGTACCACATTTCCTTTCTTACTTATTCAGATGTCCATCGTGAAGGCTTTTGAGTAAGTGTCCATCTGCTTTGCACTTGCACTTCCTCAACAGCCTTATGTTCATGTTCCTATGGATGGAATATCCTTAAAAGCGTATCATACAACTGCTCCTTGTACCCATTTGAGGGTCTGTAACAGGGGTATAAAGATATTGGGGATATTTTTTGCTTCATAAGCCTCTAATAGTCCAAGATCCTTTGTGACTGGAGATTAAGGGTTGGTGGGGTTTTTTTTTCTTATCCTGTCTTTATCTTCACAGTATTTTACCAGCAACTGGAATTGCTCTACAGTCACCTTCTGTGAGATGAGAGTGCAGGGGCTCCAATTCTGTCAAATTGGTGAATATAGATGCAGTGATTTCAAACACTATTACCATTGCTCCTAGAGCAGAAGCAGCTGAACTGAATGCATTTGTGTGTTTCACCATCATAGTTTTTGAACTGGTATATTAGTGTGAACTTTATGCTGAGGTACCAAAGGATGAATTTCAATATCTGTGGTGCTACACCCATTGTGTTCTGCTCTCTCTGTTAGGAAGACCGTAACTTTGGACATAGAGGCCATCACGGCAGATAAAGGCAGTAAAATTCTAAACCGTAGCAGCTAAACCCATCCAAGATCGTCTATCAGAGATCTTAGAGGAGAAATCTTTTTTCTCTACCTGCTGTGATTATATTATGAAGAAATTTTATCTGAGAGAAGCTTTCATGCATGGTGGAGGAAGAAAAACCCATCTGTAATGGATCACAGAGCACCAGGTTCTCATTTCAGAGAAAGAAAACATTATAGAAGTTGAGCTTGCTGCTTCTGCTTAACAAACTGCATTATTGCAGTTGCAATCTATATTTTAACGTTGGTCTAAAAGTTAAAGTCACCTTGACTTCTTCTCCAAGTGTGAGCTGCTTTACACGTTCTTTACAGACAGTTGAATACTGGTGATTATCTTTATTATTAAATTATCGGGAATGGCAAACTCAAAAAGAAAAGGTAAAACCTCATGGTTGCGGAAGGAAGGGTAAAATATGCTGTAGGAGAAACAATATTAGGCTTAAACCAAGGCATAAATGTGTTTTGCTCTATAGTGTTTTTCTATATGGTATATGCTTTAATTYTCAATTCTATGTGCTTGGTTTCAATTTTCATTATAGTGAGGCTTGGAATATATACTTTATCTGTGTAAGGCCCTAGGTATATATATTACTTATGAACAGGGAAGAAAAGGAAACTCTTGTCCTAAATAGGACACTGTAATACAGAAGCATATGGTTTATTTGAAAAGGCTTACGAGGGGGATCTTCAAGCATTTTTGAAAGAGAATATCAATATGAAGCCTTCCCTTCCAAACGCAGAGAGAGACAAATGCATGCCCAAAATGCATTCTTATTTTTTGCCTGTAAGTAGTGATCACACAAAATTGTGTGCACAAACGTCCAATTTTATGTATATTTGACTGCATGGGTTTGAATGCATGGAAGCTGCTAACCTAGCAAAATGTCATCTCCAAGTATGTCTGACTACAAGCAGTTTATTTATTTATYTATTTGTTTTATTTTCGAGTTTTAAGCCTGACTGTAAAGCTGTATTTGTAAAGAAAGATATAATCATCTCAGATAACTGAATATCTACTTTCACCTGCATTATCCTAAAATAAATGATACCATTTTTTGAGGTGTGAATAGGTTTCCTAGTAGTGAAGACTAGGCTTGAGTCGATCATAGTTACACATGGCTATGTTTCTAGTCCATGGGAAATTTCAGATACCCAAAGGGGAACTAGGTTCCTCCCATCAACTGTTTTCAAAAAAGTCTTTTACCTCTTTCTCTTCAAGTCTGGACAAGATCAAAAACAAAGTAAAACAATAATGATGACTGCTTTGGGGTTTGGATGGGTTTCCTGAAGCATCTTCAAGAGACTAGGTTTTCAAAATCTGCTAAGGACTTGCTATATGAAAATTTTGGAAACTTGTTTTCTGCAAGTGAGACTGAAGCATTCAGAATATCACTCAGCAGTTGATGATAGAGCCCTCAGTCGCTTGGGTGAAAGGCCAAAGGGCATCCTCATTCTCTTGAACCTCTATTTCTTGGGATTGTTTTTTGTCTACATCAAGAATGGAAGTTTGTGCATAGGTGACACAGCATTGTTGTTGGCAGCTACTTTAAAACCATTATAAAATATACTCCACAAGATGTTAGAGTTACCACATATCTTGTCCCTTGCAGTCCTGTTGTGAAACAAGTTTCTTCAACTTTGCTCTTTCCAAAAGTACTGGAACTTTATTGCATCAATATGAGAATAAAAAGAGAAAAAAATACATGTTTCAGTCAGATAGTTAAAAATAGGGAGAAAGGTTTTCTTGGTTGAAAGTTTGTCATTCTGCATGTATTTTACTTGGGGAAAGTGGTGGATATGATACCTTGATAAGAACTTCACTAAAACAGGAAATGTGTGCATATTTTCTGCCAAAATATGGAAAATTGAGTACCTTAAGGCTAAATCAAAGGATTTTAATGAGGTGTTTGAAGGAGGAGTGGTAAAGCAACTTGTTTCTACTTGAGAAGAGCAACACCTTTTAGAAAAATGTTAATTAACACAATATAGATTGTGATGTAATACAGGGAGAAGCGGGGTCCGAACTTTAAAAATGTGCTTCTTATCATGATAACCTACCTAAATCAAAGGTTATCCTTTGATGTATCTAATACATCTATGGATGTAGCTGTCTCTACTTACACCAAAAGCAAAACTGTATTTAACACCATGTTAGTCCAAATGTGAGTTGCTAAAATACACACTCTGTTTGCATTCTGTAGCTTTGGCTCTTATGTGCTGGCTGATGGGTGTTGTGGAGAGCGGCCTGAAAAGGAAGAGCCAGGACAGGTAGAAGGAGTCATACTGATGACCAAGATTAAAGGAATCGGTGGGCAGGAGGTAGGGCTAGGAGATGTGAACGCAAATACAACTGTGTAGAGCCTGGAAGGTGAAGACAAGGAGCTTAACCTCAATGTCGAAGCAGAAAGGGAGCCAGCAAAGGCATCGGAGGAATAAAGCTATGTAGGCAGAGTGATGGGTGAGGATTTGGATGGCATCTGAAGATAGCCGGTGAAAAGGAAGTCAATAGCTGGAAGCCGCAGAGTGAGTGCCTGGCCTTTAGTCTCCAGCGACTTGTATCAGTAAGACAACTCCACAGGGTGGTTAGGGCTCAGATTGAGGTTAAAAAAATAAAATTCTCAGGGAGTTACAATTCATCGGAGTCTGATTGCATGGCAAAGGTGGGAAGCGAGTGACGATTGCCTGACTTGTAACCAGCTGAATAGAAGCCCTGGGGTGTGGGAGCTTTTCAAGATTGTTTTTCTTCCTCACGTATGTATATACTCAGCAGCATTTCTGAGGGAGTTGCACTAATTAACTCTTCTCTCCACCCCCACCCTCTCAAATCTGAGTTGAGTACAGCAGCATCTATCAGAAAGGGATATATGGGACACATGGTCCTTTCTACCCAGGCCAGGCTGCCAGCTCTTCAGAGTTTTGAAGCAGATGTTTGAGCCTGAATCGTAGTCATTCTGTGTGATTTGTGTTGGTAGCTAACGGAGGCCAACTTATTTATCTGGGAAACTCCCAGTGAGGTAGATACACTTACTCTGGATGGGTTCCTGTTTAGCAACCTATAGAAACAGCATGCTGGAATAATCCTTCTACGTAAATGTTTCTTTTCTTTATTCTTTCAAGTGCTCGCTGACCTCATTTATATAGTATTTCACAGGGTACATCTGGTTTTGGTTGTTTCATGACTCAGTGTTCCAGTCTGAAAATGCAGCGCTGTGATTTAAAACATGATGTCAGGACAGTGATATACAACTACCTATGACCTAAATGTTGTTGCTTTTGCTCTCTCAGGCACCGCTCCTGCCGCGGGCCGGGCTCCTGCAGCTGTGCAGGGCAGGGGGAGGCCCACACTGCAGAGCCTGCCCAAATGGCAGAGCTGCTGCTGGTCTTTTCATCCCCTCGAGCGTGTTTCCTTTGTGCTCAAGTATGCTTCTCCCCAGTGTCAAATATTCTTACCTGGCTCTAGCGCTTGCTTCCCACTAGAATTTCTTGAGCTGCAAGTTATATTTTACACATTTACCCTTTTCTTTCGCTCTACTTCATTTTTTGACTAAAGCTAATTAGAAGGCTGAGCTTTAGAATAGTCATTAACATTTGTCTGCGTTAATTTTTTTGGTTGATCGTCTACTCTCAGAATTACTAGTTTCAAGGGAAGAGAGCCAGAAGATTGCCTCTCCTTAGCTCCCTTCCAGTGCACCGTGCTATGTTTCCTAATATCAGCTGATTTCCAACTGAGTGCTTTTTCACAGTGACTATATGAGATTTATGATGCATCTTCTACAGTTTACTTGTATATTAACTGTATTTAACTATTGCTTGTGGTGTTTTCACTCCATCTCCTGCTTTTTTGCTCCTTTCTCTTTTCCAAAAGTGTGTGAAACCCTCTCTGCTCCTGCATTTGAACTCCCTGTTCAGGACTCTGCATTTGGCTACCAGCATTTTATTATAGCATGGTGATAAACCAGGTGTCATGCTCTCATTTTGGGTTCCTGGGGCTGAGCCACCTGCTCAGAGTCAGAAAATGGACGCWGGGGGAAGATGCACTATTTTATTGACGTTAAGGCAATTTGTACATGTTACTGGGAGAACACTCCATTATGCAGTACAAGCTACGGTCAGAATTGTTTTCTCTGATGCTTGCTCAGCTTTTGTACTTTTCTGTTGAGTGTGAGTTTACATACACTGTACAGAATCCTTTTCTCAAGCAGGTGCATTTTGATATTTATCCAGGTTGTGACATCCATCTCAGTGGTGCTAAAACTATTCAGGTAACTCTCTTGTAGGTTTTTTGATAGAAGAGTTAATGATAATAAGACGAATGATAAAGTTGCTTTTTTTTCTCTTGATTTCTTTCCTGTAAAATCTTGCAGTTGCCCACACCTTTCGCAGATACACATCTGTCTATCAAAGTTAATACATATCATAATCTTACACACACAGAGGAACACATTTGAATGGGAGCTGAGGAATTCTGCTYAAATCTTCAAATGATACTCTCATCAGTTTCAGGACGGATTGTTAAGTTATGTGCTATTTAACAGTTATATTAGGGTTCGACATCATAAAAACACTTTTCTAGAATTTGGTAATTTATAATAATTTGGTTTAAGGCGGAAACACTGGAAATTCGCTTKCATTAAGTTACTACTTTAACTTAAATAACTAGGAGCTAGAGAAGGAGTGAAACTAGAATAGAATATAAAACATATTTACTTGAGACCCATGTAATGATTAAAAGTGAGAAAATAAGGAAGCTGGCTTAATGAATATTAATGCTTCACTCTGCTGTTTTACATTTCTGTCTTCCACTCTTTTCCATTGAGTTACTTGATGGTGCATTTTGCGTCAACAAATGTATGCTCATTTTTAAGTGATGTCTTTTGAAAAATCATARAAATTAATGACTTGTGGGTTTTGTAGAGGATGAGATTAATGACATCATTTTAACAGGCAACATTTGATACCCAGATGCACTGCGTACTTCGCTAAAATTTTAAGAGATGAAGGGTACCAGCTAGATAGTATTCTCCTCAGAGGTACATCACAAGTAAGATCATACCTACTCATTGCATATTTGCTGATCAAGTTAACAGAAAATATTTTTTTTTCCAAGAGAGCAGGAGGGAGCAGGAATTCTGAGTTTAGTAAAAAAAAAGCAACAAGCAAACCAATTAGTAAATATTTAGCATTGTGGGAGAGAGCAGAGGTGCCATATATGCCTATGTCGTCACTTCTGTGTATCTCATTATCTATGAGAGCAGTCAGAGGTGTGCTTTCAGAGCTTCATGGAAGATGATAACATGGGGGAATTTGGTCAAACAAAAGTATACTAACTTTTACAAGGCCCTGGAAAGACCATCTTCTTGCAGAAATATGATAATTTATGCCAACATTTAATGGCTTTTTTTCGTTCACTGTCCATTTCTTCCATCATTTTTAAGGTAATGATTGATATTAATCAGCACATGCTCAAAAAAGAGACTTTTTTTTATTGGAACAAAAACTCAAGGAAACGGAATAGTTTTTGTGATTTGCTTCTTGGAAAGCTAAATCCAGAATGACAGCTTTTATAGCAACATTGTCCTGTGCAGAATCCTAGCATTCTGGGCCAGGTTGCCAGCATTTCTCAGAGCCATTTGGCCTGTGAGTTCTAGCYTTATTTCAGGGTATCTGCTCATGAACAGAACAATATTTTCAGGGTCTCTGGCCTAGCTATCTGGTACTGTTTGTGAAATCTAATTTTTAAAATGCTGTTGCAGAAATTGATACTGAAGAATTCTTACGATATGCTTTTGTGGYGTAGTTACTTTCTGATAACTAATCTCAAAGAATAACATTTGGGCATGTGGAAGGCAGAAAAGAACCTCTGTCAGCTTTTTCAAGAAAAAGAGGTGAACTGCTTTTATCGTGATAAAATTGCTTAACAATAAAGCTAATGAATACAACCAGACATTAATTTTCACAGGTTATTCCCTTATTCATATCTTGTGCAAAAAGCTCCGTACTGTCAACTTCCAGTTCACAGGTTGATGCTGAGAATGCTGGCTCTGTGTTCCTGGTATGTTTTTGCAGGTGAAGTTAAAATGGCCATGAGTGTAGCATGCCGGCTTTTTAGGACCATATCCTTCTTTATCACCATAACTATTTATCAGTGGCAGAGAGTGGTCRTGGAGAATCTAGGGAGCCACACTGTAATGTAAGGTCAGTGATATTATGGTGATGCTAGAGCCTTCGGAATGAATGGGAGAAGGCAAAACATGAGAATAGCTGTCATTGCTTATGGTTTAGCTGGGGTGGGGGGATGGAGCTGGAGGGGTCTGCTAATGAGAGAGTAAGAATGCTCGTCAAGGTCTTTGTAAGTGGGATTAGCTCCAAATCCCACTGATACCCTTTATTACTACTTCAGCACCATTAGAGAAATGTTTTTTGGGTCTGAGATAAGATCATCTGCATATCTATGGCATCTGCTTCTGTATTGCTCTAGACGTACTGGGACTGACAAAATTTTGTTAATTTCGGGACTGGAGGATCAGGCAGCTCTTCAGAGTCTGGTAACTGCTTTTCTTGGGTGACCTCTGGCATATGAAAGTTTTCTGTTTGTTGGTTGAACCAAGTGATAACATTCCTCTGTGGGTAGTGAAGGGCTCATTTCTCCTTTATCATTTCCATTTGGAGGTTTTTTATCTTGCTTGATTGACAGAATGTTGAAATGCTAAATTAATATTGGTATCTACTTTGTAAAAAGATTTGACTATGAACACTTCTTTYTTCCTTTCCCCTGTATAATCTATTCATATCCATTAAATTTTTGTCCTAAAGTATGTCCAGAGCATTCTAAAATAGCACCAAATGCATTGATTTACCACTAAGAAAGTGATTGACTTCTTTCCTGGAAAACAACTTCTGTGCTTTGTTATTGTTTTTAATTAATCCTGGCGACAATGAATACATATTCTTAACACCTCAATGCTTTGTATATAGTATATTTGTCATTAATTTTTTTTTTTTTTAAACAGGATTTATCTGGGGAAGGCTACAGAGACACTATTGGTGATGAACACTTTCATCTAGAAGGTATTTAAAGAACAAAATTTCTTGGTTAATATTAAGGGATATTGGAACAAGTCAGTGTGAGAATGCATATATGAGAGTGCAGTTCTTGATATGCTGATGTGTCGTTTGCCTGGCAAAACTGTTAAGATGGGAATAGAGTATTATTTTTGTATCTCCTACCACTGTCCTCCTGGTATCTAAAAAAGTCACCCAGTTGTGTCATAGGGACCAAGTGTTTTAATTGAAGGTCTCACAATTTTTTTCCAGGTACTTCTGTTGGCATTGGTAGCAGTAGTGAATATCACTGTCCCCAGCACTAAAAATGTTAGCATTGGGTTTTGTGATAYGCTGCACACCCTTCTGTGTTACACAAACCAGACTTAGAAACTCCTGCATTAGTTTCTAAGACCAGAGACTCTCTTGAATATGAACAGCATCATTATTGCCTCAGATAACGTCTTCTTTCCAAGGCTCATCTCATTTCTTCCTCTGTGATCAGGCCTCTCCTTGCAGTGGAGATGGAATCATTGTGGTGGTGGGAAGGGCCTTTGGGGACCTTGAGTATGGACACTGTATTCTGTGTGCCAGAGAAGACATCTGAGGTGCCCTGAACTTCAGTTGGGCAGGTGGGAGTTGATGAACAGAAGAGATTAATTTGAGGACATTGTTGCTCATTTTTTTWAAAAAAAMMCAAGGAAATGGCACTTCAGAAACTCTCTGGGAAACTCTCTAATATAACAAGTGCTTGCATGGGCTGTGTGCTAGATTTATATTATAGGCTAGTGGAAACAATATGCCCAATTTATTTAGAGCAATGAACCGTGTCAAGCTTAACTTGGAAATTTCTGTCCTTTTATAATCTAGTCATTTGTTTCTGGTGGTAGAGACTTCCATCTAGACAGAACTTGAAGGATTCTCTATGTTAAGAACRTATGTCTTCCAGTTCCTTACCTGTGAAATGTATTAATATACTGTGTTTCTTGGATCCCATGTTTCTGTCATGTCTGTAGTTTACAAAGAATGTTCCCTCATATGTGCCTGTAATGTAGGAGCTCAATTTCAGCTGGGGCTTGTAGGCTACTGTTAAACACAAAAGCAAGATATACKTGCCATGATGGAGTCAGTGTTTGTTAAAAGTGTTTCTGTATTTAAYTTCAGCACAGTTTTCCTTTCGGCTCATAGTAGGACATAACTCTAATAAAAGGTGGCTTTTTAATTTTCAGAATTATAGGAGAATCWACTTAACACAGGATATTAAATGTCAGCGAGGTGAATAATTTCATTTTTCTGTGTCTTATTCTACCTTTCCTTGCCTCTAATTAGTTCTTTGTTRTGTAGAATTGTCTTGCATAGCAACCGTAATATCCAATATATAATATTTCCAAACTAGTCAGCAGCAGGATTGTTTTCATTAGAGTGTAAAAYCTTTTAGGCTACAGTAATTTCAGTCTTTCAGCAGTTTTATATTATTACTTCTGATGCGTCTCATTTCTTATGAAGTAGATGAGTAGTGAAGGCAAGATTTAGATACCAGCAGGTGGCCCTTTCGTTGTGCACTGGGGAAGAGCTGTTCTGTGGTGTCCTTCCAGTTGGGAGGCAGGTAACTGTTCCCACCCAGTGCTCAGGGAAACGCGTGCGGGTTGCCAAAGCTCCGTCCTCATCCCTTCGGCTCTCAGATCTCCAGGCCATACGTTCCATGCTGGGGACAGTGTTACCCACTTCCCTCTTGAATGGGATATTGACAGTCGTCTTATAATTGACAAGATGATACTAGAAGCATTGTGTTAAAGCAGGATGCTTTCACCCTTTTTGTATAATTTCGTACTTTTTACTGGCATAATATTTTTGGATGATTGTGATAGTACTAGCATKAAATTGTGATATTAGCATAAAGTGAAGCTGAAACATGATTTGAGACCTTTGTTAGGGCACAGCTTGAATTCTGTGTGGCTTGGGTACAAGATGACCACTGTCGTAGCTCTTTTCTGCATAGAAATGTTTTTTGTGTGAAAATGTAATTAATATCCTAGAAAATATATYAAGCTTTCCATCTAAAATAAATCTGCCTTTATTTTGCTACCTCACAATCTTTACATAGGTACTGGTGTAACAAATATATGTTGCATGATTATACATTSATGTGTCATAAGATAACATCAACATCACTGATAACTAGTTTCAGAGACAGGGAGCTGTAACACACTGAAACATGGGTGATTGGGCTAAGCTCACAAAGGGCATGAATGGCAAAACAAAGACATGAACCCAGCTCTACCAAATACCAGGCAAGTGTCTAATCAATGAACTATATTCTGTCTTCATAAATACACRGTAGGGATGGAAAAAAATGAAAAAGAAACATTTCTTAGATTTGCAAAAAAGCACAGCAGGTGCCACAGTTCTTCYGGGTTAGGGGAAAGTTACAGCCTTCACACTCAGAGGCTTTATTGGAGAATAAAATCTGAGTTCTTTAGAAGACTCTTACTGAAAAGACAAAGTGGCAATAAGAGAAGTAATTGAATTCCTTATTTTGTTTTACATAGGCAAGTTCATTACCTTTTTTTTTTTTTCCTCCCTCTCGTTTTTTCCCCCTCTTAGCCGTCTGAGCAGTACAGATAAAAAGAACTCTCTTTGCTGGATTTAACTTTTGTGTTGTTATGTAAAGCTTGATCAAATCCTTTCGTCTTAACAGACTTAACTGGCCAACAGCAAAAGGCTCGGGATTCTGGGATTAAGATTGTATTTGGTAAGAGGACTGGTGCATTAGTGCTTTCTTTTGAACTATAGAAAGAACAAAGTAAACATCAAAAGCATTAAGCCATGAGAGCGGATTGTTGACTCAATGTTGCTGCATGACAAGAGGTTAGAACTCAATAGTGGTGACTCTGTTTACTAAGTGCTGTGCAGAAAGAAACAGTTTGACCAGTATTGTCATTATATCCAGCACCTGCCTTTGATTTTGCTGCTGGGCAAGTCACTAAATTGAAATTTTTGGATTTTCTCTTACATGGTCAGTGATTTCCTTAGATAAGAGACGTCAATGGAAACCTCAGTCTCTTCTTATATTACTCTTACTCTGTTTCCCTTCTTCCTCTTTCATTAATAACTCAACAATTGGGCATGCTGGACATAGGTTCTGTAGTGGATTCATTTGCAACTTTCATTCCAAGTTTAGCAGTGCTTTCCCACTGCATTTCAGAGACTTCCACTTGCCATACTTAGAGTACTTGTGCAATCTGCTGTGGCTGTGTATGAACTCCTTGTGCTTGAACTTGCTTGTCCAGCAGTTTCTGCACAGGAAGCATGTGCTTTATCACTCCTCATGTCTAGGATAAAAAAGCTTGCGTTTTCTCTTCTTTGTCCCTAGATAGAATAGTAGGTCGCAAGAACTGAATGGCTGGAGGTGGCTCTAGAAGAAGTCACAAAAACTAGCACAGACATTGGGAGGTATTTTTCATTTCATTTCAGTGGAGAAGCTAAAATGGCAGGCAGGAATTGAATGTAGCATCAAACAGCAAGTCACTCTTCCATCATGGAGACATGCAGGTGGCTCAGAAAGATATCTGCTATTAGTGTGTTCAGTAATGATATCCAAGTTCTCTCTCTGCTCTTCAAGGCATAAGTAAGCCTTTTAATGACTCATTCAAGAGACTTGCTCTGTTTTCCAGAACTTTTTTCACCTCTTTTCCCCAGACCTTTTGGGAAATTTTCACAGCTAAAGCCTGTAGACCAGGAGAGCTTTCTTATCTTGACCACTCTATGTCTTTATGAAGTGAACTGGGGTTCCTCCATCTTATCACTTGAACATTTAGAAGCTTTTCAGAGCGGCCTGTTTTCTCCCTGCTTGTGACATCTGAACCAGAAGCAGGAAAATTTCCCTCTGACACAGACTGATCGTGGAAAAGAGGCATTTTCCTACTTGTCTCAATACAAGCTCTTTAGAGCCCGGTAGGATATAGCTATCAGTCTACTTCAGCTGCCTTTTGGAGTTGAAGGTGAAGTCCATAAGCTCAGAAGACACCTAACCTATCACCCCAATTAGTTATGTGATAACGTGATTTCTCTTCTCACTGTTTTCCTGAAAATTGTGACTTAAGTGTTTCTACCAACCAGAAACCTTGCATCTCTGTGAGATCAATCTAGTCCTGTACCTGTCAGAGGAGCTGCCTCTTATGCTGATAGCAATCTGTTCCCTGTTTCATTTGTCATCCGAGGGTGATGTCTTGACTATTTTCTCTCAACAGAAGACTGGAGAAGATCCAAGCCTTCCTGGTGCCTTATCTGAACATGATATCCAAAGTCCTGCTGAAAGTAGTGACAGAGCTTGACCTGAATCAACAAACCCATTTTTTTGATATATTTCCCAAACCAGATGTATCCAAATCCCTAGATGTAAGATGTTCCCCTCTCTGGTACCAGAAAGGACAAAATTATTCAGGTCATCTTCTTGCCCATAAATAYTAGAAAGCCCTCCAGCAGAGTTCAAAGCACATGTTGTGGCTGAAAAAAAAATCTATCATATCTGTAAAAGAGCTACTTGGAGCACTTTTCACACATTTACAATACATTRTGGAATTTCTAAACCTTCAAGTAAGGCATGCTGTATTCAGCAAAGCAGAAAAATAATTAATTATATGCTTAATGTTATTATATGTTTTTCAAGATGTTACTAGTATGTCCAATCATCCTTCATCTCTTCTTCCTTCATCCAGCATCCAGGGCATCTGTGGTCAAGTGGGAGCTGAGGCATGTTTAACAGAGTTCCACCACGAAGAGCTGTGTTGTTATTTTTGGCTTTAGTAAGGACTGATAAGCAAACAAGGAGCCAATAGTAAAAAATGAACTAGAGGTTTAAGACTGCTGATCTTATGCCCAATGCTGCCAACCAGCCCGGACCCCCACACAGCTGCACATGCTTCCCCCCACCACACACGTCCCAGACAGCCCAGTGAAGAGAGCGTGTTGGCTGCCACGTGAGTGCTGAGTGCTGCCGAGGTACCCGTGCTTCCCCCTTGCTGGGGCTGCAGCTGCAGGGCAGCCGTGGGGTGGAGCATGCCTCCCCCYCAGCACCCTGCAGCAAGGCTGCTCTCATGCATTGCAAGGTAATTCCCTCTCCTCTGTCTCTTTGTTCTGGAAAAATTCAGTGAAGATTTTAGTTCCTGGAGTTGTTTCTAAAAGTGGTAATTGGAAGAATATCTGTTGGGTTGTCAGCTCAGAGGAAGGGTGGCAAGGTATGGTACTTGGGCCCAAATTGTTTATAAACTTGTTAGCAAAGGAAAACTTGAACAAGCATTTTAACTAGTTTTAGCTAACCTTCTATTTGGCTGTGAGACRCTTTTTACCATACTTTGATAATCTCTTAGCTGTAATAAATTCATGTATTGTGCTCGGCTGAGCTGTGAGTGGGTAATAAAAGGCAGTTATTTCAACCTGCATGCTCCTTTCTCGTTAATGCCTTCAGTTATGATGGTTATTTCAGTATGCCCAGGTGGCCAAGAAGGCCAACGGCATCCTGGCCTGTATCAGAAGTAGTGTGGCCAGCAGGAGTAGGGAGGTGATGGTGCCCCTGTACTCGGCACTGGTGAGGCCGCACCTCAAATACTGTGTTCAGTTTTGGGCCCCTCACTACAAGAAGGACATTGAGGTG